>WMED01004973.1:0-20053 GCA_019650415.1 Pipa parva
ATGCAAAAAAACAGGAAATGAGGAAGGGGGCAAACACTTTTTCACACCACTGTATATATGGGTTGTTCTACATGGTTAGAAGTCATACAGTAACAGATAAATTAAATCCAATTACCACTCTAATCGGAGATTTGTATTAGTTAGCAAATGTTTGACTTGCTTTGACTAGATGATCGGTGCTAGTTTCTGAAACGCTTAGCACTTTGCTTTGTTCCCAGCTAAACTCTGCTTGTAGTACATTTTCAAGGACTCAGAGCTTTGTACTGCAAACACACAATTACTCCTTCAAAAGGGATTTACACTCTTATAGATCATAAATAGGAAGAATTATGCCTTATTAATTTTGGTAACACTCCTATAACTGATTAATTTGACTGCATTCTAAATTAAATGATAGTCAAAGTTAAAAAAATAAACATACATACAACATTTTAGCTAATAGAAAACCTGTAATGGGCTGAGGATAAACTGGAATATTTTCAACATTTATACACTTTCACACACCAGAAATAGTAAGGCACTGGGACATGAAATGACCTGCCAATGATCTGGTCATATGCTAATCCGTTAATAATTGAACTGAATTTTTATAGCTTAATAAATTTGAAATTTAATTACATTAAACAATATAATGCAAAAAACACCATCTAGTGACAAAAATTCTTAGTTCACAATTATCAAACAGAAAAGTCAGGATCTAAATCAAGCCAAATCTGCTAGGTTTGCCAGAATCCCAGGTAAAATATGGGATTTGAAAATGCATAATTTAAACACAGGGGTATTTATCAACAAGTGCAAATATTTCCCAACTCTATCAAGCCCATAGCAACCAATCGTCATTATGGCTACAGAAGACCAATGAATGTCTAGTGCTGTCTGGCTGCTCTGTGTTATTCAACCTCGGCAATTTTTTTCTCTAGATAACTTCCCTTAATAATATTCTCATTGCTCTCCTTTTAAAGTAAATAGCTACATAGTGGGGGCTTAGATAAATTCCTCCTGTTTAATCTCCACAGAAGGAGAAGGTAAGTTAATAATTCAGTTAATAGAACACCATACAATAATGTGAGGATAAATATTTTTTTACTGAAGAAAAAAAATTCACTGGGAAGTCCTTTACTACCTGCCAACTTGCTTGTGTAATGAACACGTTTCTTCCCTCTGCATTGAGGGATGAGCAAAATGGCACCACACCAAATAAAATTAAAATATTGTTCAGCCATTATGACGTGACCTGGAAAGAGAAATCGCGGCAATCTCTGCAAGATTAGCCTTAAAGTGCTTGAGCCTAAGCAGCTAATATGTAGCTTGGTAAGATCCTCCTCAGCTTTATTTATCCAACATATGCCAGCCTTTTCAGTTGAAAGGCAAGTTGACTCCACACTATCCACTATGAGAACATCCTATGATTAATGATTGACTGAACAAAAGAATCATGTGAGAATGAAATAAAAAAGCATTAATGCACAAGCATTCAACTGTAACATGACTCACGATCAAGTTCTTCATTTACTGATAAAATAGTAGATTTTTTTTAATATGCTAAAACTTAAGTGCCAGAAACAAACACGGGCACAGTTCATACTGAGAGTACTATTAGAAGGTTAACAAAACAAGATACATACAGAATGAACCCAGACTTCACAAATTAACGAAAAAAAAAAAAAAAAAATATATATATATATATATATATATATATATATATATATATATTTATTTATTTTTTATTTTTTTCAAATAAAATATCTGAAAGTGTAAAACTGTGCAGGCATGATCCGGATAGCAACGTCACTGCAAAGTCTGAACAAGCGAGTTGAAAATCTTCCACATTATGAACACATACACTTTCCCACACAAGTATTTTACATTTACTGATGATCCAATCAGACATAAGCTTATCTCACTAGGTTAAACAACAGTTTGCATGAGATGTTACCATTTATTGACTGTGGGATGTGTACACACTATGGGCTGCTCTGTATGCTTACAAACTGAGAAGTAAATTGTTCAAACTTTAGTACTAAAATGGTCATTCTAACAATTGCATTTTTTCTACAACTAATACAATAAATGACTAGTCTTGTCACAAACCCATTATCAGCCTTTTCACTCCTTTGTTTAATGCATATGATGTAGGGTGCTTGGTACATCCCCATAATATATGCTTACTAGTATTTTCTTTGATACTGCCACATCCCATCTCAGCCTTAGTAAACTACTTGCCAAATTATTTTAAAATGCTGCACAATAATTGCAGCCATGTGGCTTTTAAAATGGTATTGTATTTGAGAAATAGGCCTCTGTATTGGAAACCATAATAAAACCTATAGAAATATCAGGCAGTAAAATTACACAATTCTGATTCCATCCTCTGAATGTGCACCTGAAAAATACCCTACGCTGTGCAGTTAAGTTTAAAACAGGAGAGCTCAGCAGAGTTACTCTATAAACCTAAACTTATTTA
This sequence comes from Pipa parva, assembly GCA_019650415.1. Classification (NCBI taxonomy): domain Eukaryota; kingdom Metazoa; phylum Chordata; class Amphibia; order Anura; family Pipidae; genus Pipa; species Pipa parva. The sequence continues at coordinate 2,465 of WMED01004973.1, forward strand.
CTAGGGTAGACGGCTGCACATGCATTGCATGTACACACACATACCATGGAAAGTTTAAAGGAGTACTATAGGTTTGTCATGATTCTTAAGGTGGAAGAGGAGGTGGAGATTCTGACTGATCTGTGATTTAAGCTCCAGCTCTGCCCCTGCTCTCTGTAATATTTCGATGGTTTCTTGTCTTGACCGGCACCACAATCCTCTTCACTTCCTCTTCCTGTCTGTTTTGCCAAATAGAGCTGCAGTTTTACATCAGAATTCTTCTACTGTGCTTGGTCTATTAGGCAAAATGGTATCGCCTCTCAAAAGAAGACATCAGCGAAGTACAGAGAGCAAGGGCAGCGCTGGAGCTTAAATCACCAAGCCTATAGTTCTCCTTTAAGTGTAACCTAAATGATGACTGATTAGAACTGAAGGCCTGCGGTTTCTATTGAAGGCAATGGAAAAGTATAATTTATTCTCTTTAAAAACAGAAATGCAATGGATTGTCTTAAATTACTTTTATGATAGGTATGTGTCCCTAAAATAGGACAAATATACTTATCAGCTATATTAGTATGCATTCACTATTCATATACCATGACATCTAGGGAAACATTTAACAAAGGGTGTAGCTTGATGAATACCTCACCTAGAATAAATACAGTGGAACAATTCAGTTCAAACAAATGGAAAAAGTGGGGAATTCAAACCTAAAATCACGTCTGCTTCCAGGCTACATTTTTATGTTAGGTGGTTTCCGAATCTGGATTTACTGGAACTATTTTTGTACTATCATCTTCCTTTTTGCATGAAAGTGAAATTCAGATCAGGAAGTTCATAGTTGATAGCCTGATTTGTTTATTCCACCCACTTATGTCTACTCAAATTAATATTCCACATATAAGAAGTATTTATTTATTGCTGGCCTCATTCTAAAATATTATTTCTTTCCACGATCCGTGAAGTTAATTGGTTTCTTATTAAACTGGTCCTTACTATGAAAGTTTGCCAGCAGTAAGGAAAGATTTAATGCTCTCTGTAAAGTGCTGCAGAATATTCTGATGCTACTATTATTAAAAATATAATAATGACATTTTATTTTCCGTCATGTCCATTATAAAGTTGCATATCTCAAAAATGTTAAAACTGATTTAATGAAATGTATATACACCTGTTTTGTAAATTTCTAAGATGCTGGCAAATCAACGTAAATATATTTTTAGCTATGCAAAAGTATGCTGGTTATTATTAGACAACAGCTGATCATACTGGTAAGCAGCACCATCTACTGTTCTCTTGATAGTAGACTTAATTGTTTGTAACTCACACTCAGTTTCATATAAAAGATAAAATATATTAAGCATCCTGTAGATCAGCAAAATATGTATGATCCTAATATAGTGGCCTGCAGTATAAACATAACTTTATCTTTTCTATCTGTATCCATTTCTTGCCAGAGTCAGTTTGATTTGGCAGCTAACAATAGTCTAGCACCTTCACACAAAATATATGCAATATTTATTGGCTGGTAAAGGGTTGCTACTGTTATTCTTTTTTTATTATCCCATATGAAGTTTAGAAAGAAGTTTTGTATGTCTCCAATGAAACCTTAGGAAAAAAGCAACATTTTCAAAGCAGATTGTCTGCTTAGCCATGGTATATACAGTATATGTTAGCTGTAATTTAAGTAATTATGGTTTTAGTTTTTGCAAAAATGAAGTATACCGTAGTTACATTTAAATAATAGATATGGATTCTTTGTAATTTTCACACCCAGGTAATCAAAGTAATCATTTCTTCAATCAAAGGAATATTGTTCTCCTATGCTTGCAATTTTATCCTTGGCCATAGCTATAGGAGGCACTTGTGTCTTATTAATGAGACATTATTAATAAGAGACTGAACTAAAGTTGTGTATTATTTGTTAAACATTCTATGTTTCCCATTTTGACTGAATAAACGTGGCTATGCTACATGAATTTTGACATCACTGAATCTTTATTCTTCCTAGCTCTGATTGTTTATTTGTATACGGGTCTCTTAAAAGGTTGTAGTTTAGCTTTCATGTATTATGCTTTTGCTTAAACATTGGATTTCCTAATGTTAAACTATGGGTGCATGGTCTATTATTGGTAAAATATTCAAAGAAGTTATTCTAAGTGGGGTCTGGAAGAAAAGGTTAAGGGATTCAAGGTTCTCCATGCATAATAAACTTTTTCTTGTTTTAGAAAATTTAGTAAAGCTTACAATTGCTTAATATTTTTTCTTGTAATATTTATTTTGCATGTTTGTTCTTTGCTTGTTGAGCCTGTATGTTGTTTAGGAGTGGAAGGGTGGGTGTAACGATGCGTGTTGCTGGCCGTATGATGGCGATGCCCTTTTGTGTGTGTGCGACACCATCATGCAGCCTGGTGCCAAAGGATCCGCGAACCAACAGTGGTCCGTGGCCAAGCATTTGGGGACCCCTGGTTAAGGGCAAATTTAAATCTCCTCCTATGATTAAGAGACCTTGTGAGCTCTGTTCAAAACTGCATCTGATTAGTATCGGGAGCATAAATGTTAATTACAATGTGAAGTATATTGTTTAATGTACATTTCACCAATATAAATCTTCCTTGCGGGTTTGCCCTTTCTTTCAGAATTCTAGTTTCCAGATTACTGAGAATTAAAATTGAGTTTTATTTGCCAACTAGGAAATATCCTCAAGAAAATGGAAAAATTGCGCTGGCCTTAAGAGAAAGCATAAACAGAAACTCCTCGTGTAGAAATCTTGAACATTTAAATAAAATTGCTGAAATTGCACTCACGTTTTGTAGTTAAAATATTGGCATAGAACAGAGAGAATGGATAGAACAGATAAAATTCCTCCTTCAATTTTGGGGGTTATTTATGAAGCATTTTGGGGATTTTTAAAGATCAAAAATAACTTTTTGATATAAAAAGAAATGCATAAAAAAGTTATTGCTTACATAGCAAAAAGGGTATTTTTAAATAGGCAATAGCGACATAATAAAATAAAGACTGTTCCTCCAGCAACAGGCCTTTAAAAAATGTTTTTGACTTTGATAAATATCCCCAGTGGGTTCCATGTCTCAGCTATGCTTTGTATGTAATCCGCTACAGGGTATGAACTCCCAATAAAAAGTGATAATAGTGTAATATATAAAACACTTTTAATAAAAATCAAATATTTACACTCACATGAAATGTTAAAATAGTGAACTCATCAAAAATAACATTTTAACATTTCATGTGAGTGTAAATATTTGAATTTCTGCTCTATGTCAATAGTTCAACTACAAAACGTGAATTCGGCAATTTTCTTTAAATGTTGAAGATTTCTACACGAGGAGTTTCTGTTTCTGCTTTCTCTTAAGGCCAGCGCAATTTTTCCATTTTCTCGAGGATTGCTTATTGGAGTTTCTTGTGGACAAAGAAAAATTTGCAGCAGACCCTGAGTTATGGAAATCTGCACCCAGACAGTTCCATTGATTTTATTGAAGTGACTGCATCCATAGCGCAAGTGTTTCCATTCATCACGCCAACTAGGAAATATGTTTAATGTTCCAAACTGTTAATGTTGAAACTGATAAGTGTGATTTCACTTTGTATAAAATAATGACACAAGTAAAACATTTCAGTTTGGTGTATAGTCTAATCTTTAATTATTTGCATAAAAGGATGTGGGCTGTGGCCCAATGCACCAATCATTCTGTACCAATAAGCTCTTATTTACACTGGTATTACTGATTTAATTACATAATTCACAACTTTTTTCATTTGAGTCTCCAATCCAAACTATAATTATGTATTATACAGCTCGCTTTATGTGCTATAATTATAGAATTATTATAAACATTCTACCTTTTCCAGAGATAACTTCTTTTTCCACACGCCACCGAAATCCAAACTGTTGTGAGAAAGAAGTAAGGATAAAATATTTTTGTGTGGCTTAACACACTAGATTACATGTACAGGAGGATATTCTGATTATTGATTTTTGCAACTTTACCTAGAAAGAGTGGTGACAGCAGAAGCACATGATTCCTTTATCTATATGATTTGTAATATTTTATTACATTTGTTATCGCACATTTATCTACAATCCAATAGGAAAAGTTCAGGGGTTAAAAAAACAATGATCATTTTTACCAATTCAGGTACAATTTTACTGTTTTTAAGTTTTAAACTCATTTTTGATTTACTTCACCAATTACTAATCAAGTGCTCTATAGGAAATAAATAGTTAATGCTATGTTTAAAGTGGCTAGTAACTTTAAACCAATTTGAAATGAGAAAAAAAATTATGTGAATATTTATATTTACCCTTAGAGCAAAAGAAAAAACTTATTACATGAAAACCTTTGTGGTAACAACATTTTCAAAAATTTAGTACAAATATGGGCAAAATGTAAAATATATTTGGTAAGTGAAATGGGTGAAATTTGCTAAATGAAGCAAAATAATACATTAGGAAAATAATTAAAAAATCATTTATCCTATTCAGAAATATGTCCCTATCTATAGAAACACATTTCATTTAGGTAAACAATTAGAAACAGTCTTACATGCACAAGAAATACAGGGGGGTTATTCACTAAGGTGCGAATTCGACTGTCGAATTCTCAAACAGCAGATTCCCATAGCAAATCCGCAACTGCGACAAATTTCACAGTAAAGACGCAACTGCGACAATATTCTCATTAAAAAGATGCAACTGTGACAGAAGCAGTCTATTGAGACTGTCTTTAGCTGGCGAATTCACACCTATACACAACAATTTGTACTTTAGTGAATAACCCCCACAGTCTTTCATGCAAATACAGAAAGTTCCTAAAACCTTTACACCAGCGGTTCTCAACCTGGGGGTCGCACGACCAACCCACGGGGGTCGAGAACCGCTGCGGCACTAGGAAGCGGCCGCAGGACCCTCCTTATAAGGGTTCCTGCGGGGTGACGTCGGCCAAAAACGTCACCACGTGACACACGTACGTGATGACGTTTCGACCGAACGTTAACACATGACAAGCGTACGTGATGACGTTCGGCCGAAATGTCATCACGCAGTGCGCGGTAACGTCAGTGCTGGGGGCCGCGGCCAGAAAAAGGTTTAGAAACGCTGCTTTACTCAATGATATTTAATGATTTCTTCCTCTTAAACAAAAAAAATACTTTAATCGGTTCAGGAACACCATTACTGCTGTTATAATGCTTTAGCAATAGATTTGATTTTGTTCCATAAACATTATTTACATGTTTATATTGTAAACAAGGTTTTCATATCTATATTTTATATTTATGCAACTATTTAATCAAAATTTATTTTTTCTATGTTCTTATTTAATTGGCACCTAGAGTCAAATGAACTGTAACTTTATGCTACTGCACTTGTTGTCCTCCTATCTGTTTATGTAAGTCTACCTCCTATTTAGGGTGAAATTTATTTGTCACATTACAGAGCGAAATCTAATTTTATTCTCGTGAGATTTAGTTTGAGATAACAAGATCAAGTTTCGCGATCCTGAATTTTCTATATTTTCCATGGAAAGGTAGCCATGCTACTAATGTAATGCATGGCTACCTTTCCATGGAAAAAACTTCGAAAACTCGACATTGAGAAACTCGATCTCAAGATCTCGCTTGAGAGAACAAAATGAGATTTCTCTCAGTCAGACTTTAATAAATTTCGCCCATAATTATAACTTTAGACTGTAAGATCTATGGGGCTTGTTTCATGACCTGGCACTTAGAGTGATGTATTTTCTTGATAATATGCTTGTAATTTACTTCACATGTTCTTTGTTACGTACTTTCCCTAGTCTGTATTATAACTGTATTGTTGGATTGTACAGCGCTACGTAACCTTGTGGCTTTTTATAAATAAAAATATACATACATACATTGCAATAAGCAGAGGTATTGATTGGGGAGCCTTATTTGATTTGTGCCTTCTGTCTACTTCCAGACCAGGGTTGCTAACGGCATTAAAAATGATTGAAACTGTTAACAGCCAGTTCGAGCTTTTCTTCCTTGAGCTAGGAGAAGTTTGGATTAGCTGTTACTGATCTCAACCATTGTTCATTTAACATCTGCTACCTCTTGTTAATATTTTTATGCACTGACAGTTGAAACTACCTCTAAAATTACAATAAATTAAATTTCTCATTGTGGTCTTCAGAGGAACACTATATCAACTCCCATTCATATCAGTAGCTACTAATATAAATAGAAATGAAGGTGTCAATGCAGTATATCTCAAACCTATATGTTTTTCTAAGCATGTAAAGTAAAATATATTAATTGAAAATAAAACTTTTATGCATTTTATGTTTGCATATTCAATAAATATATTGATATTTCTTGTAACCAACCTTGTTTTCCTTGTATTTGCTAAGATCTGCTATGCAATATTCTTTAAATAATTTATCGTAGTATTTCTTGGCAAGTTTCTTCTCCCTGTTAAAATGAAAAAAAAAAAAACACTATTTTCTTTATTGCATTATACCTACAAAAAAGTATAATTGCACATATAAATGACAGAATACACAAGCACCCTTGGTAATCACATGGATTCAAGTGTGTTGAATGGGCCTGGATCTGACTTACTATGGGTTTATCATTCTGTTCATAATAATTTGCAAATTTTACTTACAAAAAGACCAAGGGGGTTATTGGGTAAAGTCTGAATTCTTGTGTAAAGGTGTGAATTTGCCAGCTAAAAGACAGTTACAACAGACTGCTACTGTCACAGTTGCAACTTTATTATGGGGATATTGTTGCAGTCGCAAATTTATCTTGGGAATATTGCGCAATTGCGGATTTGTTACGGGAATCCGCTGTTTGAGAATTCAACTGTTGAATTCTCACTTTAGCCAATAACCAACCCCCTAAGGCTCTGGAACAGAACAGTTTTATTTTGTAATTAAGTCTTTGTGTAACTAAGTCTCCGGGATATAAGAGGCCTGGCTTTTGACAATGGGCCTACAGCTCCATCCACTCCACTATAATCTAGCACTGGACTTCATATTTTTGACCCATGCCCTCAATTTCAATAAAATAAGTTAAATATGTATCTGAAACTGTAGATAGGGACACATTTTTATTTACTGACATAAATGTACATTTTCTACCTTTCACTGCTGTACAGCCTAAAACAAGATCATAAGGGTATATTTTACAAAAAGGGGCATGTTAATAAGGGGGAGCGACATGATCCTTTTTTGACTAGGGAAAAAAATAACTGTATCAAGTAATGGCAATGTCTTATATAAAATATAGGCCACAATCTCTACATTAATAGGGAGATGCTTGGGACTGCTTGTTAAATTAGATTGCTATTGCTTTTATTTTATTTTTTTTAAAAAGTACCAGCAGGCACATATGAATTAGCAATAATTTATTTACTATGCCACCATATGCAGACCAAGAACAGTGATTTCAAATTATTCTGATGTATCATAATCCCTTTTACGTAATGATGAAATAATAATGACACTTTTTTCTCTGCTGTTTTATTGGCGCCACTTAATTCTGTGTAATCACTAAAGCACAGCACTATTTACCAAGTCATGTTATCTTCATCGTCTTCTTGCCAAAGGAATCTGTGGTTTTCTCTAATGATATGTAGGTCTGTCTTACCACTTTCTCTGCAAAAAATAATCAATACATAATAACTAGGAAGTTCAACTGTAAATGTAAATGCATTACTTTAAATGCTAGAACACTGAAATGGTAGCCACTGGTGCCTTGCACCTGCACTTCTTTGTGCTGCACCCCCATGCTGGGTCTACATGGGAGATCCAGGTTTTAGCATTATGAAGGTAGCTTGAAATGTTTGATAGAAAATAACCATACCCAGCTGAACTTAGTTGTCTCTTAAATATATATTCTCTGCACCCACTGGTCCAATGATATTTTTAAAATAATAAATCATTTACCAGGCAAGCTAACCCTGTATTTGGGGGGAAAAAATAAAAAAAACAAAGCATTTTGACTTTCTTTAACTTTAGTCTCTTGAACGGGGGACTTAAACCAAATGTATATATTCTATTACAGCAGCAAGAAATTTCTAAACAAATATTTATTTAAGGCAGAAATAGTTTTAAGACACTATTATAGTTACATTTTATTATTCCTCTAAAACGATGTTGTTGGGGAAGACATACAAGTGTGCATTTCCATTATCCCTTCAAGTATTTCTTACAAAACTGGGAGCCTCATTGACTAAAATCTGAATAGTCACTTAGAGCAGAATTCATCTCACTCCACATGACTTCTCATCCTACATCCATCCAACTGACTATGCTACAGTACGTATCTGACAGCGTTCACTGCTGTCTGCCTCTTCGACAAGTGTATTCTCCACTTAGCCAATAGTGAGCAGTGAATTTGCTTCTATTTTGGTGATGCGACTAGAATTGTAGTGAAGTGAATTCAACAGGTAAATTCACACTTTAGTCAATGGCCAAACTTGCATTAACAAATGAAAGGACACAGTATCACTCAAAATGTCAGAGGGCCTGTGGATTATATTTATGGTCCCAAAGCAAACTTGCAAATGAAAATCTAAGGTTAAAGAGGACTATATGAAACTTAACAAGGTTTTCTCATTCAAAGAAGTTTAATTGAGCATAAATGTGAAATGACTTTTTTACTGTATATTTGCTACTGAATCTCCAGTGAAAAGTATACTAATCTATATAGTGCTTAAACTGGCAAAAGCTCACTTGTAAAATGAATATGTAAAATGAAAAGCAGCAAAATGTTTACATAAAATTGAATAGTTGAGGGGTAGCACTATATTTCACAACTGACAAAATTACAGATTGCAATATGTATACACTAATCTCTATGCGAAAGAAACATTTTAAAAGTCCCAGTTTATAAAAGTCAACTTCAGTATTACTTACTTTGAAAGCTGAAAATCCTGTAGTTTTCCTCCATAATACAAAATGTAGTCATTGACAAATTTCTGATGCCTGGCAAACTGGAAATGCAAGGATTAAAGCAAATACATTCTTTGATATTACAAATTACAACATTTACAAAATAGCTGGTGGAGTTCAAGCTTTCTAGATGAACAGTACTAAACTGCATAGGTTTGTGCAGTAAAAAACTGCAACAGTATGAAGTACAAAAATCTTCTAATGCATCACGGCAAACTGAGAACAAAGAAAGAAATTCTGTATTTTTGCATTGGTGTATTTTAATAGTTGAATCATTGTTGGCTTAAGTTCAGACCTGGGAGCTAGCAAAAAATTTGTAAAGCAAATTTGTTAAAAGATGAACAGTCACGTTAAGGTCTGAATTTGCATCCTCTCATGAATTCTGTTACAGTGATCATGAAATTACAGAGCTCTTCGCATCACTTTGCATGCATAGGCAATTCGGCTATTCGGCAAAGGACGGATTCTGTTGAAGAAGCGAATTCGACAAGGCAAACTGCTCAAAATTCACTGAAAACCTGTTCAAGTTCAAGCACTTGTTTTTTCTACAATTGCCATGACTATTCTGCAAAATCAGTATTTTTTTTTGTTTTTTTCATTTTTTATACAGCACTACTATATTACGCAGCGCTTTACAGACATTCATCATTCACTTCAGTCCCTGCCCCAGGGAGCTTACAATCTAATTTTCCTATTCAGTCATACACACATAGACAGACATAATGTATGTTTTTGGATGATGGAAACCCACGCAGGTACAGGGAGAACATACATGTGGGGGATATTCACTAAGGTGCAAATTCAACTGTCGAATTCGTAAACAGCGGATTCCCATAGCAAATCCGCGGCAATTTCCCCACTGTAAAGTCGCGACAATTTTTTAATGTTAAGATTGCGACAATTTTCCCATAATAAAGTCGCGACTGTGACAATATTCTCATTATAAAGACGCGACTGCGACAGTAGCAGCCTATTGCGACTGTCTTTACCTGGCAAATTCACACCTATACGCAACAATTTGGACTTAAGTGAATAACCCCCACAAACTCCATCTAGGGTGGGATTGAACCCAGAACCCAGCACTGCAAGACACAAGTGCTAACTACTGAGCCACCACATTGCCCTAAGCCTAAACCTGTCATTTTAAAAAGTAAAGTTATTGACCAAACTATACATATATATTATATTTATAATGTATAAAAATAAACTGAAACATTTAAAAGTAAAAACAATTTTGTGTTTTTCAGTTCTCACCTCTTAATCTTGTAGCCTGTCTCCACTGCATTTCTGTGTGTACTTGCTTCCTGTAATACTGTAGTGCTGAGAAGCCCTGCCCCCTAATGAGGTCACACGACTCATTCTGCTAGCGCATGCTTAGTAATCTGATACTTTCCTCTCACAGCCAAGCCCTCTTAGGCACTGAATTCCAACACTGTCTGTGTTGGTTTTTAAGATAAGAGAATGTGAGGGGTGGGGGCTTGGCCTTCTCCACTGCAGGAAGAAGGAACATTTTACAGAGGGATTACAAGTGCTGCAGAGTGATGAGGTGAGAGAGGATTTTATTAATCGTTTTTAAACTTTACAATACTTTAATGGGGCAGTCTTTATAAATAGGGTTTACTTACACTTTAATAATAGGTGACCAACAAACAGGAAGTTATTTATGTACAGACTTGTGACATCTTCTGAAAATTCTGAATTATTCAAGAAAGCATTTGATAATGAAATGTACTTTTACATTCACTCTGTAGCACACTGTGTCCCAGGTAATGAAAACTTATTATCTTAACTAAAAAAAAAAAGGCACCAAAAAATGTCTACAATGAAAATAAGGTTAAGCATAATACAAATAAATCACGGCTTTTCCAAAACATATATTAAAAGGTATAAACTTTCCCTCATCTTTACAAATGCTTTCCATACTAAAACACAAAGATAAAACAGAAAACGACTTAAATAATGCTTACTACCAGTAAAGGCCAATCTATATTTGACTTGGGCTAATAATAGTTCATGTTGTTGGGCGGAACAATTCGTCATCAATAATATTAAAAACCGGGCATCAGCACTTCTCATTTTAGCTCGGATATAGTCAGGGATTTTTCTTGCTATTGCTGCGTAAGGTTATAGTCCAGTTGGCTTTTTTATTACTAGCTAAATTGATTAGTAAATCTGCATTTTGTCTCCAATGCAGTCTCACATACTGCATGCCGTTATGATTAAAGTCAAGCACTCTTCTATAAATTCATGCTACTGCTGCTTCAGATTAATGACTTTAACCTGAAAAGTCGCTTACTAGAATTAAGGCAACCTATCTAAATGATTTTCCTCAGCAAAAGAGCCTTCTTGCATAAAGCCAAACCTAAGCTATGCTACGGCAAAATATGTGGGACTGGGTGGGTGGGCTTGGTGTGCACGCTGTGATTGGGAATGTCATGCAATGTTTTTATAGTTGAGGATTTTATGGTACTCTGCTGCTGTGATCCTGCTGAGAGCTTAATATCACTTTCTTCAAACAAAATCAGTACAGTGCTGTCTATAGCTCTACAGTATCCAACATAAAACTGGATTATTTAAAAATGTAAAGTTTTCAGATGAGATTATCACTTGAAGTGTATGAAACACTATAACTCCATTTTTAGGAATTCAACATAAATGCTCTAAAACACAGGAAATAGAGTTCTCCTTAAAGTGGTATCTACTTAATCATTCTGCCCACAATAGATACAGAGTAGAGATAATCATTTATCTAATTGTTTCCATTTATTTCAGTTATAAAAACAAACACCTTATCCTTATCACCACAGCTGCCATCAGAAATCACACAGACCCCCAGAACCTGACAAATGGGCACCCCAACATATTTTTACACAACCATTTACGCTGCCAACTGATGATCTATGCTGCTCAGTGCCCAGTAAACTATTAATTTCATTGACAAACAAATAGTCCCATAGCGCTCACTAAATAATATATAGTTTCTAGCTTGACTGTTCCTATGCCGCTCTCTCCAAGGGGGTTCGCTCCTCTTCCCCAAACAACCAATCCTCCAAAAGAAACACTGTGGAGAAGCGCAAAAATAACGCACTAATAGTGCTTTATCTTAAATACAATAATATATAAAGGGGAAACCAACTAGTCCCACTAGAAGTGTATCATGTGAAGGTGAAGGTAAATGCACACACACCACGTGCCGATCAATAATAAACCTATGCGCTCACCAGATATAAAACCATGAAAAGCTCGTAGTCTCACAACCTTTAGGTACTAGGTATTCTTCTGTCCGAGCAGTAACAGCTTCAGATGTAAGATTATATAGATAAGCCAACTGTAATCTGACTTCAGAGGTACCTAGGATCTCTTCCTCTCAATGCTGTGTCAGTATCTATTACTCCAAACAAGACCAAGGGTATCCCATAGTGTATTACCGTTTTTAATATGATAAATAAAATAATTAAAATGTACTCACAAATTGACTGTGATACAATCTCATTAAAACAGGCAAAGTTTGCCTCTCAATATGTCCTTATCTCTCTGGGGGTACATCCGCTTACAGGTCCATGTGGAGTAAGTCCAGACAGCTCTACAACTCGTCCTCCCCAAACTCTACGCGTTTCGGGTGAAAATTCCCTTCCTCAGGAGTTGTCCTGAGGAAGCTTTGCAAACCCAGGGTCTTCAGTTGAAATCTGGCAAAAGTTCTCAGCACTGCTTATCTCCTACATAGACAATATATAGATACACTTGTAAACAGCAGACAAATTAGTATGGCAGATTGGTGCATACCCATTTAGCAATAACACAATATTCTAGGGAGCATGTGAATGCTCTCATTACCAGCACCCAGGGCCAGAGCTAGGGGTAGGCAGCATAGACAGCTGCCTAGGGCAATACCCATCCCCAGTTCTTTTCTGCACTATTTCCCCATTGTTACCCTAGCAGCTGTGCAGCTCACAGGCAGTTCATTCGGCAAAAGGGAGCACAGGGGGATTTTGTTGTAGAGCTACAGCAGAGGAGAGCCTGGGCTGGGGAAGGGAGGGGGTTGCCCAGCAGGATAGAGAGCACCCAGCTTTAACAGATAAAAAAAAATGGAGATGAGACAAGGTTTCGTGGCTCTAGGGTGCCTTCTCCTGGCCCTGCCAACACCATTGCCTAAGCAGCACAATAGTACCTTTAGGTAATAATAAAAGTATTACTGTATATAAAATGAGAGTATGTAAAAAAAATACTAGAAAATAATTTACAAAATTTTGATATATGCCTTGTTTCTATTTTTGATTTAGGGGAAGGTGAACAACTCAATTCAAATCTTCTCCACTTCTAAGCAGCTTGGTTCTGCTAACATACAATTTAAGGATAAAGAATGCAGGCCAAAAAATAATCAGTTTTTATTTGATCTTTTATTCAGGGATATATACACAAAACTATGAAATGTTATTTGTTATTGAATTTGCTGTGTTATCTAAATCCAAATTTTCAGATCAGGGAGTTCTGGGCAGAATTTTTAGTAACAGGATATGATATCACCCTTCAAATATATTAATAACACACTTTTATTAGCATATTTTACAATCAAAACCATATGAAATGATGTTCTGCAACAACGCTAGCAACAAAACAAGATAATAATGAGCCTACGTTTCCAAGAACTGCATGAATGGATTCATTTCCAACTTGATGTTACATGTTTTGCGTATTCTTAAAATATTTGTATTCAGATTTTATTTGTTTAACATTTACAATTCAACAATACAACAATACAATACAGTCAAGGGACGTATGTTCATTCAGTACTGATAGCCCTCTTTGTGGTTTTCAGTCATGTTTAACAGAAGAGCCCTTTGTTGATATTTTAGACACTATCATTTGGAAAGTGCTAACATTCAGGCCAATCACATTCTTATTAATTGTAGTTATAGGGATAGGGTATCAACCTGGAGGTACAGCAGTTCTCTATAAATAAATATAATTACCTTCAGACTGCAATACAAAACTCCACATAGCCCCAAATTTGACCACAGCTCCACTACTGAACTGTTTACAAAACACTCCATGCTCATTGATGATGTGTGGGCCAGTATAATTTAAGTAAATAAATTAAAAATGTATTACTGGAAATAAAATGTAAAACAGAGCTTTAATTTAGGAGTAATTTCAGTATTGTAAACTACTCCATGCAAGATATATGCACATTCATGCAACACCTAGCTCTTAAAGTGCACCTGTCACCTCAAAACTCTAATACTAATTTAGGTTCTACTAATGAAATAAAGGTTTTTGTAAATATATATGTATTTTAAAAAATGTACTTTTATAAAGCGTTTCTCTCTGTCACCTTCCCTGTCAGCCCCACTTTTTTCTCTGAGTCAGGTTTGGCAGGGCTAAATGATGATTGACACTATAGCTCCTCCAACAAGATCCCTTAAATCATGATCTAGCTGGGATCTGATTGGATGAGCTATAATGTCATCATTTAGCCCCGCCCACCCAACTCAGGAAAGAAAGCTCAGGCTGACAGAGAAGAAGAGAGAGAGAAACGCTGTATAAAGGTACATTTTTTTAAATATACGGTATATATATTTACATAAAACATTTCATTAGTAGAACCTAATTTAGTATTAGTTTTGAGGTGACAGGTAGACTTTAAATCACATAACAAACATCTTGACATAATAATTTTAACTGAAAAAAAAAGACCAAGTGTTATAAGATGTTCGTACAAACCCTACCCATCTATTGCTAATCCTGCATTAAGCAAACACTCATTCAAAGTTTTTAAATGGCATTCATTTGTTGATCAGTATATTTATTACTCACAGTCAATGTTTTCATCCCAATCCAATACACCTAATCCATGTTTAATTCAACTGTTGTTGATTAAACCAACAAGGGTGTATGGACATTAACTTCTGCACACAAATTCCTTTCTTTTTGTTTCTTAAGACAATTTCCCTGACACCCTCAAAGTGGGAGCACAATTTGAATATAAATTCTTTGTGTCTCTTCATATCTCCCAACATCATATATATTCAAATATTGATAGTATGTTTGGGGTAGAGAAAGCGATGAATTAGTTGTATGTAACAATTCAAAATGTGACAAACGTGAGGATTAATATTAGCTCTTTCATATTTAGGAGCAATACATATTTGTCACATGAGATAAAAATATTACCAATGATATAGGATTAGGATTAATAAACACAAGACAATAGTTCCTTATAGTTGTATCAGTCAAAGGATACAGCATCCATGGATATTAAATGGAATCTCCAATTTCTGGCCTCTTCCCTTGGGGAGAAGAAATATTTTAGTGTCTAAGAGAAGAAACACTAATGAAAATATCAAAGTGAATGAATATATTCCTTACCTGTCCCATTCATCACACGCCACTTGTCTTTGAGCCACCTTGCCATGTCTTTCCTTCTGAAATGGTTTCTTAAGTAGTGCTTCATCTTTTTTTAACCTACAGTTTTACATACCATAACATATATCATTAACACATGGAGCAAATTAATCAGATTTGATAAGCTACTGGAGTTTTCCCTGCAGTTTTTGCTACATTACTTAAAGTTATTATATAATTTTTACTGCTTTAACCAGTAGTTGATTAAGTTAAGGCAATGGCTGTAGCGCTTGGGAATGCTATACTTTTACACTTGTTTAAAATACAATGTTACAATCCTTTCTAAAGCACCACTGGCTATAGTACATTCTCTAGTTAACCGTCATATGCAAAAAAGGCCTGATAGGTTAGTTTATAAGTCAAAATTGTTTACATAGAATTGAAAGAGAAGGCACGCCCAAATCATTAAAATATTCCAAAATAATCAGTACTGTTGTAGGTAATTCATCAAACGTAATAACCTCAGGATGGTAAGGGATCTTTCCTCACTAGGGATTAAAACTGTTCCCCAAGGTGCATCCATCTGTACACCAAAATATTCCAAAAGAAAGAGAAAACAGCTAGTCAAGGTAATAAGTTACAAAACATGTTTAATAATGTGATGCATTGCATGTTTCGGGCTAAAGCCCTTTATCAGATAGTATCACTATCTGTAACAAACTTTGATTAAAATTTGAGTCAACTATCCCGACTGTTAGCCTAGGCTTTGCTGCACCATCAATCTCTGATAACTTATTCAGTAATGTCAGACTTTTAAAGAAAGTCATTGATATAAAATATTTAGCAGTAAGGTTTATCCTAATGTTTAATACAAAACAAAAATTGATTTTCCAGAATTCTAATCTGTTCTCCCACCAAACATTTTTTGTTGATTTTAAGGGGGGTATTCAACAAAGTCCCAATTCACCTTGCATAGTGACTCCACGTCTGTTAATACGATTAGGAAGACGCAAATTTACTTCTCCTTATTCATGAAACAGTGGACAGCATTCGGAATGCTGTCGCATGCATAGTGCAACCTAGTCAGTTGCACAATAGTATGATGAGAAGTCATGAGGATTGAGGAGAACTCCTCCAGTGAAGGGCAGTGACATCAGTCTCATCATACTCCACTAACTATATGCAGTGCTGGCCAAAAGTATTGGCACCCCTGCAATTCTGTCAAATAATACTCAATTTCTTCCAGAAAATGATTGCAATCACAAATACTTTGGTAATAATATCTTCATTTATTTTGCTTGCAATGAAAAAACACAAAAGAGAATGAAAAAAAAAAGTCAAATCATTGACCATTTTACATAAAATTCCAAAAATGGGCCGGACAAAAGTATTGGCACCCTCAGCCTAATACTTGGTAGCACAACCTTTAGACAAAATAACTGCGAACAACCGCTTCCGGTAACCATCAATGAGTTTCTTACAATGCTCTGCTGGAATTTTAGACCATTCTTCTTTGGCAAATTGCTCCAGGTCCCTGAGATTTGAAGGGTGCCTTCTCCAAACTGCCATTTTGAGATCTCTCCACAGGTGTTCTATGGGATTCAGGTCTGGACTCATTGCTGACCACTTTAGAAGTCTCCAGTGCTTTCTCTCAAACCATTTTTAGTGCTTTTTGAAGTGTGTTTTGGGTCATTGTCCTGCTGGAAGACCCATGACCTCTGAGAGAGACCCAACTTTCTCACACTGGGTCCTACATTATGCTGCAAACTTTGTTGGTAGTCTTCAGACTTCATAATGCCATGCACACAGTTAAGCAGTCCAGTGACAAAGGCGGCAAAGCAACCCCAAAACATCAGGGAACCTCCGCCATGTTTGACTGTTTTTTCCCTGTAAACTCTATGTTGATGCCTTTTCCCAAAAAGTTCTACTTTTGTCTCATCTGACCGGAGAACATTCTTCCAAAAAGTTTTTGGCTTTCTCAGGTAAGTTTTGGCAAACTCCAGCCTGGCTTTTTATGTCTCTGGGTCAGAAGTGGGGTCTTCCTGTGTATCCTACCATAGAGTCCCTTTTCATTCAGACGCCGATGGATAGTACGGGTTGACATTGTTGTACCCTCGGACTGCAGGGCAGCTAGAACTTGTTTGGATGTTAGTCGAGATGGATAGCCACCATCCGCACAATCTTTCATTGAAATCTCTCGTCAATTTTTCTTTTCCGTCCACATCTAGGGAGGTTAGCCTCAATGCCATGGGCTTTAAACTTGTTGATGACACTGCGCACGGTAGACACAGGAACATTCAGGTCTTTGGAGATGGACTTGTAG
>WMED01004974.1:4235-20053 GCA_019650415.1 Pipa parva
CAAAAAAGCATACTAATTTCATCATAAGTCATAATCCATCTGAGGCAGTCATTTTACTGATGCAAAATGTTATTGTAGGTATTACAGCAGAAAATCTGTAGACAAGCCATCAGCTGCTATAGCAAAAAAAGAGGAATTATAAGGTAACAGTATTTGCTTTGGTGCAGAATAATAAATGGATTTAAATATAAAAATGCAGAATGGAAATTTGTTACTCATTTATGAATCGTTTGCAGTAAGGGTCATGCTATCCATTCACAGATTAATCCTAGGTTTGAGAATACTAAAACTGGTATATGTGTGGCAGGCCCAGCTTTTACTGTGGAGAGTAGAGTATGGTTTCATTAATACAGCTCGTTTCTCCTGTTCCTTTTTTACAGTTTGAAAAATAAATACACAGTCTCCTCCTATCTCATAGTAAATGCTCAGGACAGCTGGAGTATAGGACCTGGGTGTTGCATCTGCTTCATTATATAGATAGTCCTTTGCTTCCTTAAAATGTACCACTGCAACAATGCAGATGGAGCATGTTGTGGCAATGCCAGATGCCCAAAGAGTGTTCTCTATAGGAATCCTTCTCGGCGGAACTGCTCTTGTAGAATATTTCTGTACTCGTCAAAACCACCCTCAATTCGTGTAACACCTCCATTTTCACAAACCCAGAGCTCTTGGCACACAAGGCGAATAAAACCTTCATCGTGGGATACCAAGATCACTCCTCCCTGCATGGAACAAAACAAAAATCAGAAGAGGGGGGGTAAGACTAAGCCCCATATCCCAAATACATTCTAAACAGTCTTAGAACTGGACATAATAAATCTGATGTGACGACATTCGATAGTAAATGTGCCCTAAATGGTACCAGTCATTTCATTCTGGTGTTCCATCAACCCCTAAAACTGATTTAAAACTTTCAGTTTTTCTTTGTGACATTCTCTCTGCAGAGAGTAATAACATTTGCTTTCCTCTAGTCATGAAAAAAAAATAAGTTGCACTAGTTTCACTATTTTGCACTGAGCTTTTGGCTATGAAAAAAGTTTGGAAATGTGAAAAGGCATTATCCTGTGCTTTGCTAAGAATGTACTTTTAGGTCTGCAATAACACCCATACCTTAAATTTGTTTAAGGCTCGACCCAGAGCCTCAATGGTCTCCATGTCCAAGTGATTTGTTGGTTCATCCAAAATGTAGAAGTTGGGACTGAAAAAGAAAATGCAGTGAGACTGAACATTTGCAACAGAGAAACGTAAGTAATTTGGTTTATGAATTTATTAGGTATTATACCAAGTGTTTTCTTTATGATGGTGCATTTGTAACTGCTGTTTATATACAAGTCTACTAAATTCATTAAGCGATATTAACAATTCAATGCTTCCAGGTATTGGGGGATTGTCAGGCGGGTGGGAAAATGAGAAGATGCCAACCACAGATTTCAAAATACTTGGTTAAAAAGGCAAAATGAAGATCAATTAATTATGTAATGGAAGGTGAAGAAAGTGGATAACATTTAGTCTTCCAGACATTGTGGGGCTTTAGTGTCCTTTAATAATGTTTGTTATAGAAACTTTGCTGAACTCTTCAATTGTCAGCACATCCACTTAAAAGGTAGAAGAAATGCCGCCATAGATTCTATGTAGAGGGACACTAAAGGGGGTTATTCACTAAGGTGTGAATTCGACTGTCGAATTCTCAAACAGCGGATTCCCATAGCAAATCTGCAACAATTTCCCCATTGTAAAGTCGCGACAATTTTCCCATAATAAAGTCGTGACTGCGACAATATTCTCATTATAAAGACGCGACTGTCTTTTTCTGGCAAATCCACACCTATACGCAACAATTCGGACTTAAGTAACTAACCCCCTAAAAAAAGGGTTAAAGGGATCAGACCAAATAATGTGTTTCATATTTACAAAAATGTGTCTTCACTGCACTTTGCACTTCTAGAATGCTTTTTTTTAATAAAAAGGAAGAGCATATTAGGCAGAAGACAATGGAATATAGCACATGATGTTACCAAGGCATAGTCATTTGTGCAAATGCTACTCGACTCTTCTGGCCTCCAGAGAGACTAGCTACTGGCCTTACGGCTAGTTCTCCAGATATCCCATAACTTCCCAGCTGGTGCCGATACTCTTCTTCCGTTTTTCCTAAAATACCAAAAAAGCCAGTTAAGGTTACAAAGGAACATAACCAATAGCATGCACAGAGAAAAGCAAAAAAAATCTGCAAGTTTTACTAGTAAAGTGTATAGAATATGTGATTTTAATTAATCTATACCCTAAGCTTGCTGTGAAAGTATTGATCAGAAAATGCAATACTTAAACCATTATCTCAATCCTATTTTACCCACCTTATGTTTGTGGACCTTTACACTGGCCATTTTAAAGGTTCAGATTAAATACATATATTTTAATTTAAGTAAATACATTTTATTAATTTTAAGTAAATAAACCTTAAACCATCCCACTGTTTTCTATAGACCTTTTGATAATTCATATAGGTTGGGTGAACTAGAAATTCAAATGTATAAAATATGCTTTCCTGAACTCTGGCGTTAGAGAGGCAGTTAAGCACAAGTGTGAAAAAATATTAATTCACATTTGCGCCTTTTTTTGTAAAATGAAGATTAATGTATTATTGTGTGCAAACTTATCACTTCACTTAATGACACTGCCATTCAGTAAACCTCCCCCAATGCACTATAATAAGGGAATGATTTCAAAAAGCCTCAGTAGAGTTCACGTTAGTTTATTGTAAACATAAGATTTCACCTCTATGCATCAAATTATAAAAATGAAGTTCTAAAAATTGAAGGAAAGCGAATAGAAGTTAACAGCAGGAAATTCCCACAACTACATACAATTATCAAAACTTCTCAACCAGGATATAGTGGGCACGACTGGACAGAGTTTGGCTTTTACTGCAACAGCACTTCTGTACATGTGCATAACTGCACTAGTATGTATACACTGTAGATAAAGTTCAGGAAGAGTTGCAGCAGCCCAGTGTCTCCAAGATGCCAAGAGAGAAGACAGTTTACTCAACAAACACCAGGAGCAGTAAAATAAATCCTTTTAGGGCTAAGGTTTAGTTCTCCTTTAAAAGTGGAACGTATAAAAATATTTTTACTTGGGCGTCAGCCTAAGATGAATGTGCACCTAAAAAGCATTTCAATACAATTCAATAAGCTGCAGTAAGTGATGCAAACAGCCATACCTGGAAACCGTTTTGCTAGAAGCTCCACTGCACTTATATTCAGATCCAACTGATCTATATGATGTTGACTAAAATAACCAATCTTCAGATTCCTGGGAAAAATAAAATGTTATGATACAGAAAAAGAGCAGACACAAACAAGATGTCAAAGCGCACCTGTTTCAAGCCAGGCCTTGGGAGCCAATAACAGTACATGCTTACACACCATCTAGAAATAAGTGACATTACTGTATGAAAAATTAACTTAGTGGATATGCAGTAGGGGGTGTAGGTTCTACTTACCAAGTATTTTAACTAATAATGAATAATCAAGATATTTATCAGAGAAAAATATATCAGATTCATACATACAAGTTGCTGTGGATCTCATTTTGAAATAATTCTCTTTCATTTTTGACACATCCATAAACAACCCTGTTAATGCAGTTTTTTTATCAAAAGTGCTATTTAAAAAAGTTCAATATTTTTTGCTACTGTACAGGTCTCCTAACCCAAGTACATAAAAGCTCTAGTTCTGGGGTACAGATTCTGCAACAGTTTGGCTGAGGAAGACGAGATATCACCACAGTCAAAGAAAGTGTGGTTGTACGGACGGATTTGGATCCACAACATTAGTGAAGAAGTGTCTAGGGTAGGGCTTACTGTAAGTAATACAGGTTTACAACACATACTTAAATGGGATTAAATGAGAAGTATTATTGGTTCCGCTAACTAAAATGTAAAACCTGCACTATTTATTATGCATTGAGTAAAACTGTAGATGGAATTTTAGTTTTGGATAAATCTGATGATGAATGATTTACATAACCAGACATCCAAAACTAAAAGGTACATAGGCTCCCAAAGGCATGTAAAAAAAACACAGTGTTACAGGTTTCTCTGACAAGGTCACATAAAAAGGACATTTCTGGGAAGATTATCAACCCCACCTGTGTGCATGTCGAATTCCCTGACTTGGCGATAATTCTCCCATTAGAAGCTTTAACATGGTAGATTTTCCAGCTCCATTTTCACCAACCTATGAGAAAAAGAAAACATATGCCAGGCCTACTCCTGTCATTTCCCCAGGATATCCTTTACACCAAGACCAATCCTCAGATCTGCAAGTTGTAACGGAACTATTGTGCAAGCAGTTACAAGACAGAGAACTAAAATCATGTAATATACACTGTACTGCTAATCATTTGAAATGAAATAAGTGTGTAGTACTAGAGTTGTGCATTCACTGAAGTAGGTGGTGGTGGTGGTGGTGGTGGTGGTGGTATTTACTGGCTGGGAGTTGAGGTGGGAATTTCTGCAGTGGAATTTTATTGCAGCAACATTACAACCTATTTTCCCAATATACAACTAGTTAGAGATTCTGACTCTCTTAACATACAATAGTGTGGTAGAACACACGTACTCAGAGAGACAAAATGCTCCAGTATCATAAAATGACAAAATGAATTTTATCCCTGCAAATTCAATAAATGGTATGGGAACATAACAATGTCCAGACCCTTAATGTAATATGTACTCACCACACAGATTCGAGAGTCAAGGTCTGCAGACACAGAAAGGTTTTTAAAGATTGGGTTATCAGAGGAATACCAGAAATCAACTTCATCCAGTTGAAGGATAGGAGGAGAGAACTTCTCAAACCCATCAGGAAACCTAGTGGAATGACAGGTTACTAGAAATGATGATTGAGACTCTCTGGCCACTAGATATAATCGGGGGGCCACCTGCAGCTCCCATTATTTTCCCTTGTGGCTTACTATCTCTGGTTGTGAGAATTAATGCTTGCCATACAAACTCCCACAGGTCCTAAAATGTCTTACTCATGTGTTTCTCTACATTGCTGCTTTCTGCTCCAAGAAAGCACTCCTCTTCACCACTGCAATGCTGGCATTAGTGCCAGGCCCTGCCACACCCCAATTTCTACCATATAAGCATGCATGTACAGAACCACTTTCATGGTCTTCAACATGTGCAAAAGTGCTACTGCAACAGTAGAATAGAGCTTCTGTGCACCAGTGTTGGAAGGCAGGGCAACAGTGTATAGAAAGAGTTTGTCTGGAGCAGATGGAAGGTGGTGCAGGAAAAGACATTGGTAAGAATGTTTTAACTATAAAGTTCCTGCAGATTTTTCATGACAGGCTTTTGTTTTGCTTTCATGTTACCCTTTGGTTCCCTGTGCTTGTGGCAATAAAATGGTGTATGACAACAAATAAAATAAGCAAACTAAAGTCAACACCTTGTACATGGGACAGTGGTCTGCAATGCAGAAAGACACATTTTAAACTAATGCTCACCTTAATATCACTTCTGTTTCTTTCTCTACTGGCTTTATCTCTGGCCTGGAGGTAAAAAAGAAAGAAGAGAAATTAGAGTTGGAGATCTTACACTAGCACATACAGGACTGAAACAGGGTTACCTTACTTACAATTTCTCTAGCAGTTTGAGTTTACTTTGCACCTGCGATGCACGGTTTGCATTATATCGAAAACGATCAATGAAGACCTGTATAAAATAACATTACTTATTACATGCCCTGAATGGTACCACCTTTCCCCCCCCAATATAACTCATTTTGTAACAATCATATATTTCACTTCCTGCTACCCTTTGGAATTTTTGGGCATTTTGCCAACTCTAAATTAAAGGAACAGTCAAGTGGGAAAATAATCCTACTGAAAGTAATTTTGTTTCCTTATTATATTGTTATATAGCGCACTATTTAAACCTAATGCCAAATACTTGAAAATCATCCTCCAAATACGTGAAAATCATTTACTTCCTGGTTAATGCCAGTTAGTAAAATCTGCTAGTGGGTGACTTGGCATTCCAGAAAGGACAACCTTACTCAGAACTGCAGTGGTATAAATCTTAGGATGAGAGAGAAGTGGATACTCTGCTTCAGCCTGTATGTTCCATGGTAATATCTGATTGGCTAAGGGACTGACAGAGGACCACACAGAACTACTGACAGGAAATAATTATTGTCAGGCAAAAAAAATGCTTTGTTTTCTCTCTTTTCTATATTATGATTTATTCTAATAGTATTTACAATACTATTTACATTTAGTAAATTTAAATTTATTATGCAGTTGCTTCTACAAGCTTAACAGTTCCTTTAAATTTCTACAAATTGTTAGGAACATTTACACACATGCAGCTGACCAATTACAATTAACAAAAAAACAGTGTTTCTAGATACAAGATAATGTGACAATAAAAAATGAAAATAAGATGAAGCAGACTCGGCAGTAAATATCATTACCCCAGACATTCAATTACCAGTAACACTGGTAAACAAAAATTTGGATTGGCACTGGCAACTATGCCAACAATTTTACCTATACAAAGGCCATCTTTAATGTTAAATTCCTGTTTTCTATTGCTTTGGGCTGGTTTTCTCTTTGGTGGCATTTTTTTTTTATGTGTTCAGTAAATATATCTACTCAGTCCTATTGTTGTACAGTATATGGAACTTTAATGAATGTATTCATGAAGTGCTCCAGAAAGCCCAACTTATAAAAGATGGCTGAAACCATATTACAGCGCTACGTAAATCTGTGGCGCTTTAGAAATAAAATCATATATACATACATACATACATACAAACCAGCAGAGAGAAAGACAACACAAGTAAAATTCAGGAATTCAACTTCAAAGATTATACTGTATTACATAGGAATAAGTGCCATGCCGGTACAAATGGAAATTTTATTTTTATGGTGTTACTGGTCCTTTAACAGTACCTCTACAGTTTGTGTTTTGCTGCTGCCCTGTTAACTGAAGTGGCAAAATATATTGATCTGCTCTCCGTTCACATACAATGCAATTTAGAGACTGAAAAGTAGAGAGATAGGCATATTCAAGTAGAAAAAAATCCTCTGTAGGTGCTTTCAAGCTGTTCCCTTCTGACTGCAGTGTAGGAGAATGGGGAGTAGATATAAGGCAAATATCTGAAAGGTTTTTCAGCATGTGATTCACCTTCTGTGCCCTCCCTCTACCACTTCAATAAATGTATTGTAAATAAACTGCTGTCTATTGGTTGACTTTTCAATGAGTTTGTAGCCGATGTGTTGGACTGCCCATATTCATCTTACACCTAGGTAGTTTACACATTTTCTTTACTAAATGCAGGTGTATTCCAGTGTACAAGAAGTCAACCCCATATGAAAAGAATTTTCTTACCTGTATGTGCTCACGGTACTGATATTGTGCTTCATATTCTCGCTGCTGATTTTTAAGACGTTCTTCCTTTGTCTTCAAAAAACTCTCAAAGTTTCCCCGGTAACCCTCCAAACGCTGACTGTGCAAATGCACAATATCTGTGGCCACAGCATTCAGGAATTTACGATCATGGGAAACTACTAGGATTGTTGAGGGCCAAGTCTATTGGAAGCAGGCACCAGAAAAGAGAAATGAGTTGGGAGCTTGAACACTAAGAATAGCATACAAGGGAAAAAGCAGATGCATCTTCAGTACAAGAGAGATGAGCAGAATAAATACACTGATCTTACCTGAAGGTAACTCTCCAACCACAAGATTGCTCGTACATCCAACATATTTGTCGGTTCTATATTAGGGGGGAAAAAAAAAAAAAAAAAAAAAAAAAAAAAAAAAAAAAAAAAGGTAAAATTGGGGCTAATAAATAACTGTATTAGAAATAACGCTTAAAAACAAAAACAAAAAACTCACCATCTAGCAATAAAAGGTCAGGCCTGAAAGAAAAAGAAGATTGAAATGCATAAAAAGCCTTCTCCCATGGAAACATTTTATTAAAGGACATTAACCAATGCTACCAATGCTCACCTGGCAAATAGAGCCCGAGCCAGTGCCAATCTCATGCGCCACCCACCAGAGAATTCCCTAAAGAAATAACACAACCAAAGTTTGGAAACCCACCAATGCTAGACAGTATGGGTAACTAGTACTCTGAATTAAAAATGTTTCTTTTTTTATAAACATTGATCAACTCACTTGGTTAACTGCCGCTGCATGGAATGCTTAAAACCCAAACCAGCAAGGATCACAGATGCTCTGAAGAGACAGATGAAGAAGGAAACCTTTAAAGAAGAATTAAAGCATCGGCACAATTCTCTAGACAGCGTACCTCTCCTATTCCATACACTGCCAAGTGTCCGCACACATGTCATAGCCAAAAGAACATTGTGGTGAACTTAACTGATGTGGCCACCATCTAGGATATTTTCTATCTCCCCTGAACAGAACTTTGTATTTGGAGATAGGCTGTATGTTGGTGACATCATTATGTGCACAAAACTAAGCCAAGATGTATTTCATTGGTTATGTAAAGAGAAGAATAATTAGTGAAAGCTCTAAGAAGATTTTTGCTTGGGCTTAGGAAGTGAGAGAAGCTTCAAAGATCTAAGTGCTTCTAAAGCACATAAACTTAAAGACTCTGCAGTGCATAACACCTTAACGATAACCCACAATGCTGCTATACACTGCTATCTGTAACCTACATTGGGCTGCCAAAAAATAGAGCAGATATGTTCTTCAGACTTTAGTGTCCATTTCAAATTGGAATTATTTAAGGTTAGACCATATGCTGGCGAAGAGATACACAAGGAGAGCCACTAAATGTATGTATAATAAATATATGTCTATGTTGTAAATCAAAAAGGTTTATCAAAACAGACAGCAAAAAAACTGGGAGAAACTATACATCACCTTGCTGGAGCTTTATCAGCTTCTATCTCTTCTAGTTTGCTGTAGACTTCAGACAGTCGCAAACTCTCTGATCCATCAGCCCTGGGGTATATAATATGATATTACATCATCAGGAAAGATAGGCATGGCAACAGCGAATGCAGTTTAACTGGGACAGGAAAACTAGTAACAACTGAAATGAACCGTGTTACCATGTAAGTGTCAGTTAGTTTATATAAGCAAAAAGTACCATATGTTTGCCAGACAAGATATTTACTGTAATGTGGTCCAATAGCCAAGTTTATGTTTAGTGAGTTTATTAGTGGGCTCCTCATGTCTAGTAGCAGAGTAACTGTACACTGTGTCCCATTAGTAAAGTTAGCATGCAATCTCTCTGTTAGATCCACTGGCCAGGTCACTAAGTAAAGTGCCAATCTGAACTTTCCCACTAGGCCTGTGCCTAGGACCTGTTAGTGGTCATGGTCCACTGCATCGTACTTAGCTTATAGACTCTTGTTTACAGGGTCATCATTCCTATTCCTGTGTTACATTGTACAATGCTGTGGCTATGGTATTGTAAACTTGTATTTTTACTTTGTTATGTGCTGCACCACAGAAGAAGTTTCCACTATTGAATATCAATAGAAATAATAGCGTATAATAAAAATAATAAAATTCCTGTGACGAAAAGCTATGGGCAAAGTTCTTGCGCAGTGCAAATAATTTGCAACATGACAAGATGTCAATGAGCCAGTTATCCATGATATTGTGCAATATTTTCATTACCCAATTCATTGTTCATAGTGTACATTAGGCAAAATTCTATGCAAAGCAGTCAAGTTATTATGCAATGTATTCACAGTTACATAACCACCCAAAGTGGCCAAGAGCCAAGATATTGTGTAGTGACCCCAAACTGAACAGCGAGAGCTACTAACATAGGAGGAGGTGGGATAATGAATATTGTGGGGGATTTAGTTTTATTGAGAAGAGAAGTCAATACATTTTTATTCAGATAACATTTCACAACCTTTTGTAAGTTATTAACAATATTAACAAGAACAGTATATGAATATTTCTTGTGACTTGTCAGTTCAATTGAATTATTAAATATGTTGACAAAGATTTTTTTGTCTCTTGGATTTTTTTTTTCTTTTGATAATTGGGTTGTCTAGGAGCGTCTCTTCTATTTTTTTCTTTTGTAACCAGGGAGGGGTGGGGGAGATTTAGCTTAATGGTACACAGTTACCATGCATGCAACAACAAAAAAAAAAAAAAGTCAATTAGTTTTCTCACCAACATGCAACAAAAACATCTATAGCATATATACAGTATGTATACAGAGTCACTCATCCCAGGGATACTTCTGATTTACTGGCTTCTCAGGCAGGTGCTCTTCCTTCTAGGGTTACTTAGAATGATCACTTGCTTTTTCACTTAACTCAATGTGGAAACATACCAAGTAAGGCGCTCTATCCCTTTGTAGTAGAAATGCCTCTCAGGTGTAGATATCCGGGTGCTCAGGAGTATGGAGTAACTCAAATCCAAAGACACAGCATCGAACACAAAATCTCCAGCACTCCAGGTGTAAAAACAACAACGATTTATTGTTCACTTTAAAAGCAGGTACAAGGTCATAAAAAAATCAGGAACAGCACCTGGAGTGCCGGAGATTTTGTGTTTAATTTAATGTGGACCATGGAATCTTCCCCCACTAAAGGTCTTCTACCTTCCAGCAGGCTCACACAGCCTCAACTGCAGCTTTTACTGCCTCAAGCACCCCTAGCACACACACACCTGGCCTCTTCTTTACCAGGCTTAAATTAGGCATGCTGAACAAACCTTGGCATAAAGTGAATTTACCTTAAAGGAAACACACATTTCCTATTGAAAAGGTTTCTATTAAGCATGGAATACTTGACTTTTCCATTACAAATCCCCTTCTTTTCTTACAATATAAAAAGTCTTCATGCAAGATAGAAGACTTTAGCTATCAACAAAGAAACACAAAGCAATTCAGTAATTTAAAAAATAACATTTGTAAAAAGTACTATAGCACCACATGCCAATGCATCTTTATTGCTTTGTGTTGTTACTGCTCCTTTTAGGCAAAATGAGAGGAGAATAGGAGATTTCATGCAGGCCAATAGAATGTGTGCCACAGTTTCATGTTGCTTTCCTCAGCAACCCTGATTCACAGTGACTCATCTCTCCTGGGGATATCCATGACTGATTGGGAGACTGGGAGGTAATATAACCACAACAACGACAATAGATGTCAGAAGCAGTATAGCGCCCCTATAAATTAGCTGATATACAGTAAGATGGATTGTATAAACAAATCAAGTCCAGGATGTAAACACAGTTCATGAAACAATCAGTCCAAAAACCTTTTTGTAAAAAAGTCTTGCATGCAATCCACAGGGATAATCCGCCCTCTTATCCCCTAAAGCATCTGGTGAGTGCACACCCACCAGGGGGTTTATATGTACACCCCAGCACGTTTGAAAGTAACAATCTGACACAATGTTGCACACTTTTTTGTCTCCACATATAGAGGGTATAAGTGTTGAGTCATAGGCACCTGATTAAACTGTGTCACAAAGCACTGGTTATCATTAGAACATAAAACACCTGAGCTTTGAACACGAATTTGTCATTGTACAGTGTTATCTATAAATGGTATCACACTAGGGGGCATCCCTGTGTTTTTATATCCCATCTTTCACCAGTGCATCCACATACCTGCTCCCGAAACGGAGTACTCCTTACATTGGGAGGTAATATGCATTACATTAACATTTATACAATATAGAAAAGTTGATGTTATTTTTCATAAGCTTGTAGGGGATATTTTCCATTGAGAACAGTTAAAAGGCCCAATATGTTATATAAAAAAAAATTAAATTCCATTTAGATTGGCATGGCAGTTATTCAAAAACAGCATTTCGACAGTGTGATGGCCTTTTAGCTATAAAGCTTTGTCCTTCATTACCTAATATATTTCCATACCTGCCTGCACTGATCCTGGAGTTTAGCTCCTTCTCTTCCCGTAGAAGGCTCTCTCGAAGTGTGTCACACTCCAGAACACTCTGCAGTGCTGGTGTATCATCGCCAGCCACTTCCTGCTCCACATGTAAGATGGTGATATGAGAGGGAACACGAAGACTGCGCCCCGCCAGCATTTTTAACAGGGTGGTCTTTCCCAAGCCATTTCTTCCCACCAAACCATAACGGCGACCAGAGGCCAAATGCAGCTCTGCTCCAGTCAACAAGACCCTGTAGAAGAAAAAGTAAATAATGGGCTAAATATGCAAAAAAAAGAAAGAATATGAAGAATATTTGGAGAAGAACTAAATAAACTTTTAAGGGATTCCAGACTCACCTTTCTCCAAATGATACATCAAAGTTCTCAATCCGGATGTCATAGGACTTGTTTTTTCCACTAGATTCTATGCGATTCTCCTTCTTACTGGCAGCCTGACTGGCAGATGCCTCCTCCATTACTCTGAAACAAATGTGTAAGGAACCAGAGCAGTTAAAATACTTTAGCAAATAACAGATTGCTTTAATAGTCAATCACAAAGACTGACTGATAAAGCAATGTGCTGGATTTCATTTTTCTCTTAGTTGATTCAACATAATTTATACTCCACTTTCCTACCATTTACCAGTATGATCAACAAACCCCTTCTCCTCTCTCATGCGTGTTACTTTCATTACACTTACAAATTTCCAGTTGCTTTTTGTAAATCACGCTCTGTTCTTTTCTCTTGCTTGGACTTCAGTTTGGCCTCTGCTTTCTCGAGCCTTTTAACATCAACAGTCTAAAAAAGGTATTAAATTGTAAACAAAACTTAAAATTGCAGCCCACTGGTTAAGGCTGACTGAGTTTATAGATAAAAAGAGTTTGTGGAGTCAAATGTTGTATTTTGAAGTTTTAAATAAAACTTGTCATTGCAGTTTAGGACTTTCTACAGCGTGATTGTTGGTGGGAATAAAACTTACCGAAGATTGCTCCTTCTTCAATAACAACACATTTTGGATCTTAGGGTCTACCTCTAAAGGGAGAATAGTAAAAGAGAAAGATAAAGAACTAAAAGAAAGAAATAACTGCACATAGATCAGAAAAAGGAGGATTAGTAATCTCACCATAGCTATCAGGAATCTGGGAAAGCTGAATGGGAGCCTGTAGCAGGACTTGGTTCTGTGAAGGTAGCTGATGATTCTCCCTGAGCAAAGTGAGACAGTTGAACATCTGGTAAACCAGATACATGAGTGTGCCAATTGCTTTTAGGACTTGTGCATAAAAAGTACCATTATTGACCAATCTAGTATTTTTTTAAATTTTCCAGCTTTCAGCTCCAGAACATATACAGCAACTTATCAGCTATAAAAATAGCCACAATTAGACAAGGCCTCAGCTCATATCATCACCAGATGTGCACTCCTTTCCATTCTATCCCATCTTTTATGCAGACAATAAAAGAAGACAAGCGCACTCAGCAAGTCACACTGCTTTATTTATAAGCTTGACAGTAAAGTCTCCATCACCAGCTCTGCAGTCTACATCCCAATGCTACACATAATTCCTTTCCACGTTGTAATCTTTAAATGTGAAACAAACCTTGCAATTACAGTTTTTTTATTGGTAACGTATTTGTTATGGAGCTCATCCAGTTCAATAAAATTGCAAATATGTTCCACAGCTCAAACAGAACAGATATAAGATATATGTATGGCTGATACAGATGCTGAAAAAGCAAAAATTTATGCAATAAACAGAAATTCTGTTCAGCAGGAATCACTCTACAAAATATTTTAAGAGTGAAGGAAGGGTGATGCTTTCCCTTTATTTTATCTTCTATATAAGCACATTAATTTATCATGCACTACACTTTTAGGCAGTCACCACTTACAGGTGCATTGCTCTGTATATTCTTTGGCAGATATCACGGATATCTTCATCATCTTTGGTATCCCTGGAAACATCCTGCAGCAGCTCACCAACTGCTTCAAATAAATCAGTCTCTGACTCAAAATCTGCACGACCACCGTCAAGGATATCTAATAAAACACAAAGAAAACATTGCTGAAGGTATGCAAAGTTTGCAGACAACAATTAGAGAAAGTATCTATAAGAGTTAAAGGGATAATGCTACCAAAATCAAAGGTTTCATTCTACCATAGAAAAACAATTTAGTGAATGAGATTAGTACTGGAGAAAAATATGTACTCTAACTGACATATTTTTTTCTTGGATCTATCAGGAGTAAACTATTAGGGTTACAGCAAGGCTAGTACCAGCATGAGGCCAATCACACTTCTGCTCTGGCAAAACAAGGTATTGGTAATAAGGAGTGGTTGGGGGTTAGCGTTGGGGTGACCCATTCCATCCCTTACTACATCAACTGTGAATCATGCTGGCCCCCACCTTGCCCTAATGTTTCATACAGAAAAAATATTAAAAAAAGATCCAGCCCCCAAAATACGGATCTAGCAGATATTTAACCCTATCCATGGACAGTACTTAACGAATGTTCACTTGTTCAAACAAAAACAATTTCTTTTGACACATAACTAAAGAAATAGGTGAGATAAACAATACTTGATGTAGAACTTAAATTGTGGCTTCTCAAGTCCATTTATTCACATTGAAACAAAGGCCCTTAGCATTGTAGAGTAACCTCTATGTAATAAACACTGCTCATATCTCTACATTTGCACTCACACATGCACAGATGTGGGTTTTCCTCCAGGGAAAGGAAAGAGGATGATCCTAATCCACCATATCCATCACTTTGGTATGAAACAAAGGACTTGGGCAACCACATGGAAATTCTAACACCATAGATTTGGGAGTTATTTAACTAAGCATAAGACACTTGGGGGGAGTTATTCACTAAGGTGCAAATTTGACTGTCGAATAAGAAAACAGCGGATTCCCATAGTAAATCCGCAACAATTTTTTTAAGTTAAGATTGTGACAATTTTCCCATAATAAAGTCGCGACTGTGACAATATTCTCATTATAAAGACGTGACTGCGTCAGTAGCAGCCTATTGCGACTGTCTTTATCTGGCGAATTCGCACCTATACACAACAGTTCGGACTTTAGTGAATAACCCCCTTAGCATTTAGGATGCCAGCCAGTATGTTGTTTCAGTCTATCTGTAGGAAGTTGATAGTAAAAAATAATTGACACAGAATTAAAAAGAAAACGGAGTAATTATTACCTATTAAAATGTATCTCTGCAAGCAAAATTCACATAAAACAATGGTGCATTACAAATACTCCAATTAATACAATGCTTCTGCTAAAGATAAAATGATGACAAATGGAGAAGTTACTATATTTTAGTTCAGGCTAACATAACAAAAGGGACCTCCCAGTAAGAAATTTGTATGATTTTGCCTACGATACAGGTGGCTCAGCAACACTGGTTAAATGTCACTCGACAGCAGTGCTTCTCAATCATTTTCTGTCATGTCCCCCCTACGAAGAAGAAAACATTTTGCGCCCCCCGCGCGACTGTAAATAGTATAATTTGTCTATAAAACTGTTGTCTAAATCGACTGTGTCCCCTTTCATGTGTCTTCAACTCCTTTGTTTTAAGCGTTTTTCTGTACAGAGGACCGATTCCCAGGTCTAAAAGTCACACGGGCGGGTTTGGCCAATCAGGATAGAGAATCATGTCTATCTAATCGGGTCACCGCGCTGCTCCCTCTCTCCAGCCGTAGAGTTGCTAGGCAACCAACGCTGTGTGGGACGCCGCTTGCGAGTGAGATGAACCGATCTAGAAATCCAATGACAGTATTTGCCGAGGTCAAACGAGCCCCCTTTACAGAGCCTCGCGCTCCACTATTTGAGAAGCACTGCTCTACAGTAACACAAAGCAAAGCAAAACTGTTTTCACACCTTCTAATTTCTGAATAG
>WMED01004975.1:0-20052 GCA_019650415.1 Pipa parva
CAGGCGAACTCTGTATGGGAGGCAGGCGAACTCTGTATGGGAGGCAGGCGAACTCTGTATAGAAGGCAGTAAAACTCTATATGGAAGGCAGGTGAATGCTTTATGGGGAAATGAGTTTCGATATGAACAGCTTTATTAAATTGGTGAAAATAGAAAAATTGATAAAGGATGTTTCTGCAGTGTAACAATTCAATAAAATGTTTCTATTTACATAAAATGACTTTTATGTATGCCCCATTGAGTACAAAATATATAACCTTATGCTTAGTATTACATGCCTTGTTTTCTGACACCTGTCTCAGGTTTACAGTAATTACTATTGTGTATAATATTCAACCACTGATACTGACTTTATATATGACAAGTATTTTAGATTACATGTGATTGTGATGGTTTTATAGCACAGAGTTTTGTTAATGTGCTGCAGAGAAATATGGGCCTTTTCACTTTCTAATAGAATGTAAGCATCATAACCTTCCCACTTACTAGACCAAACTGTGCAGCAAGGCAGCAAAGTGTCAGCTTTAGGGCATTGCCACTGCTGCATCCTGGGACTAGGTACTGTCTGATTCCTAGGGCAGTCATTAGAACTTATTCTAGGGAGCATTTTTGTGAATGTCTGAAGTGTCGAGTAAAAGTCTGAATTTACCACTTCCCCATCGTTGCATATTCAGAAAATTCTGCAAATGTGGCAAATTCACATCCAGTTCTGTGGCAGGACTTGAAAATTGCTGGTCACAAATGTTGTCCAACCAATCTGATGGAGCTGGAGTTAGTTTATAAAGAAAAATGGCCAGAAATTCCAGTCTCTAGATGTGCAAAAACTGGAAGAGACATACCCCAACAGACTTACAGATGTCACTGCAGCTAAAGGTGGTCCTACCAAGTATTGACTCGGGGGGGATGAATACATACGTTTGCCAAACTTTTCATTATTTGGAGAAATTTGGGAATTTTCCTTACACTTTACAATCACTCGCTACTTTGTGTTGCTCAATCACCTACAATATCAAGAAAATACATTTAAGTTTGTGGCTTTAACGTTTAAAAATGAAGGCAAGTTCATGGGGTATGAATCCTTTCGCAAACCACTCTATATCCATTAATCTAGAAAGATAAAGCTATGGTGAAATTGTCACAGATCCATGTGAAGGTAAAATGACTTTGCTACAATATGCCTATCCATGATGAATCTTACAATATGCCGCTGTCGCGTTTTGTCCTACAGTGCTCAGAAAGTACCAGGCATGCAAACTCATTTCGCCATACAAATTCACTCTTTGCCCCTTACTCCTTGTTCCTGATTTTGTGCAAAAATATGTGTCCAGAGTGAGATTTCCATTTTGTAACCTCACCGATGTTTTATACTGATCTGACGGATTTATTTAGAAGCCTGTTACTGCCATTTATTGTATAATGTTCATATGTTAAATTGTTTTGCTTTGTTTGTTTTAGGTTGGTTTTCAACTAAAGTTTTAAAAGAACAAGTAAATAAAAAAAAAGACTCAAATGTATTTTAGTTATTATATTTTGAATCGATACTTCAAGAAATGCTAAATTGTATCTATATACTGTATATTGTGATGTTCAGCTTTAAAAATTGAGGGGTTATTGACTAAAGTCCTTCAATTGTTGCGTAAAGGTGTGAATTCGCCAGGGAAACAGTTGCAATAGACTGCTGCTGTCAAAGTCACGACTTCATTATTGGAATATTGTCGCAGTCGTGACTTTAAAATTGTCGCGGATTTGCTATGGGAATCCGCTGTTTGAGAATTCCACAGCGAAATTCTTACTTTAGTCAATGAACCCCCCTTGGCCTTTTGGGTGCACTTCCTGATTTTGTATTATTATATGTTCTCTAAAAACAATAGAACTAGGTAGGATCTGTTTAACAACGTGGCTGCTATTAGTAAAGATAAAAACAGACAGAAAACAATACAAATTCATCAATTTTTCTTGAAATATAACATTTTTACAAGTTTTGTATTTAAATAACTGCCATGCCAATTGAAATGGTAATTTATATTTTTGGGTGTTACTGCTCCTTTAAGTCTGACTTAACAGCATATGCTTAAAATTGATATCAGCCTCCCTTGAGGGCGTAGAAACAGGCATTGTGATATTACAAATTACCGCAGACCTTTTAAACCACAACCACTGTGGTGTCATCCGCCTTTTACAGAGATTCTATATCTCTTCAATGATAAAATATGATCCACCAATGGAATCAAATATGTGATTAACTTACTCAGTCATCATTACTAGATTATTCAAATTCTAAGGAAAATTGTGTTTTTTGCAACATACAGTTTTTACATTACCTCCAACTACAACATTGTTTTCAAAATTGATTTGGTTAAATTACCTATCAATCAACCTAAAGCGACTGTTGCATGATAGCTACTGGTCAGAATGTTACTCAAGGAACTATAGAACTCTGACCATGAAAATTCCCTTATACAAAGTCCTGTGACTGCTCACTCTACTGTGGGATGAGATCCACAATGATAACATAACAGTATGGCATACCACTTGGCTACAATTTGAGTTGCCTCACCAAAATAGTTGCAAATTCACTTCTCAGGATTGACCAAGTGGAGAATACACTTGCTGAACAGGTGCACAGCGATGAACACTGTTGAATGCGTAGTGTGGCGTTGTGAGTCAGATAGAAGTAGGATGAGAAGTCATGTGGAATGATCCAAATTTGAGAAGTGAAGAGCAGTGACGTCAATCTCATCATATCTCACTAACTGTATTCTGTGAGTATTCTATATATTTCTATGTCACTTTCTCCCTAGATCATGTTGTCATTTAATCGCAGTCGCCATTGTCCCTTTTGAATGAATAGTTCACCATTTTGAAATGGATGAAGTCAAACAGGTGAATTCAGAGCAGTTCACCTACGTAGTTGCATTCACACCTTCGACACACTCTGCATCTTAGTCAATAGTAGCAGTACCTGTGCACACAAAATGATGCGAAGAGCTTCGTAAGTTCAGAACTCACATAATTGCTCGAATTGGTCATGCATTCGCCACTTCGCAGACTTTGATCAATAACAGAAGATGGGGAAGTGGAGAATAGATGCGAATTCACAATTCTACACGACTATTTGCACTTTAGTCAGAGAGGTTCTAAGACCCTTTAGACTTGAGTTGAGAAGGTATTGGATCATTTTACAACAGTAGGGTTGATGCTGTTCGATCACCAAGATGCAGATTCTAAAGAGCCCCTAGTCTTATCCCTTAACTCCCATAAGGGGGTCTGCAGGAGACTCCCAGGTCATGGACAATTGGGTTAACCTCTACACTGGTGGTAGCTGCCAGTAACATAGAACTGGAACTCCAACTATAGGGAACAGGAACAGTAACAGCTTCAATCTGGAGCTGTACCCACAGAGTCACAGAGAGCTGTCAGAGGACTGAAGTACTGGAAGCAACTTCTTGGTGCAGAGTAGCTCAACATGAAACCCTAAGGCACTAGGCACAGAGATGGGGAAATTTATTCCCCATTTCCCCTAAGGGGGAAATTTATTCAAGTCAAAACTTTTTTTTTCTGACTTGATAAAGGTGACAAAATATCACAGCCAGTTTAAATAGTACTATTGGTACATGTTGTGTTGTGCAGATTACAGTTTTGTAAAGTCTTTGGGTTTTTGTTAGTGTCAAACTGCCTTAGATTCCTGGGCTATAGGAGTTACATTCTATTAGATGCTCTAGGTCAGTGATGACCAACCTTTTGAGCTTGGTGTGTTAAAATTCATCAAAAAACCAAACATAACTTGGGTGGTGTGTCACTTTGAGAAAAATCCATACCTGACTGCATCTGCATCAAGAGGCAGGGCATCCCTCCTACTGACGGCATGAATGGCACCATGATGTGCGTCAGCAAAAACATCTTGGTGTGTCACCTCTGACACATGTGACATAGGTTACCCATCACTGCTCTAGGTGCTCACATTTGTGGCTCCCAGACTTACAGTTTGGGGTAACACCCGTTTTGCAGTATGTTTGGCATACTTTCAGCACACTATTAAAGATTTGGTGCATGAGTTCTTTTATAGCACAATTCATTTAACAATTATTTGAACAGGGATAAGGCTGACTCATCTGCTAGACCAGAAAGTCAGTCATCTAAGTGCCTTTTTTTAAATTTGAACTTTAGTTGTTTTTTGCTTAATGTGTGTAAATACATGGATGATCGGCTGCATCCTCAGTGTTTGTCTAGGACTAATAATGGAAACGGTCATAGAAGCTATTGCATTTGTTGGTTGCCTAGTTTAAAAGTTAACAGATGAATCGATCCACATTTTCCCATGATTATTCATTAATAAGGATGTTAGTTTATGTTATATTACTATGTATAAGTGGCGTACAGTCTTTATTTTGTTGTCAACATATTATGAGGCACTGTACTTTGTTTAACCAAAGAGTAATGCCAGTGAGTGAACCATTCTGGAGTTTTAGTAGATTTTTAAGTTTAAAAGGCAAATGTAGAATATTTTAATTACACCATTCTAGCATTGCATTTATTAATATATTTTTTTGCTGTCCAACATAGGATTTTATCTATCTCTATCGCCATTCCCAGTTCTATTGGTAATGTTTAAAAAACTGACGATACACAATGTGTTTATATATTTGGTCCATTTATGTGATATTTTTAATATTTAGTATACGAATTATCTTTTCTTTTTAATGTTTATCTTTGAAAAATCTGGTTTTTTTATGTAAATGTTTGAGAGGAGAAGGTATTTCAGTGAGCAGTGTTTTGTGTCGGGTCATTCTACCTTATCGTTATAATATTATGGCTGGACAGAATGGCTATTCCCTTCTGATTTGCAATCGTCAGTACAATAGCTATGATTTCATTTACATACGCTGATCATTCCAGACCAGGTCTAAATTTGTAGACTCAAATTAGAAATGAACACTTTCTTCCTTTTCAGTTGATTTAGCATTCACCTATGACATTTTACAAAGCTCTTTATTAATACCCAAATAACTTATATTACAACATTCACATCCCTCATCTTAGTCATTGTGTTTTAATTTAGTTATCTGTAGCCATCTGAAGTATCTCATTATTTTGGCATTACAAAATTCCCAGACCCCTGTTGGGAGCTGCCAGCTGATTAAAAAATTGCTGGGATTCATTGTTTTCAAGGTTCATAACGGTTTCATAACATTTTAGTATTTTTCGACTGATATTTGATTTTAAAAATTTGTTTATAGATTATGCTGATGATGAAGCCATCTATTAACATTTGCATTAAAGCAGCAATGGGTTTTTAATCAAGAGAACAGAGTATAGGCAATCATAATATTAATTGTTAATTATTAATGATTTCTCAGTTAAATTTTTTAATGGGCTGGTTTCTTTTATAGTGAATTTCTCTTTTTGCTTTGTAATTCCACAAAATAATAAGATCTGGGGTCGAACCCTGAGATTTCTGTGGCATTGTATAATGGGATCACTCCCATGTAGTGGTATTGTGGCATTATGTTACAGTCCTGCAGGATCGGCACCTGCTGTTGGCTTGCAGAGTGTCTGCAGTGGTTGTGGAAGACAGATTTATCTTTCATTGCACTTATACTTCAATAACCTATGTAGGCACACATTGGTGCATCTATATTCCTCCAAAGATAACTTTATGGTATTTTGGATTAATCATATAATTAAAGGGGCTCTATAGTGTTGATATAACTGCACACATACATATAAAACTCCTTTATACTAAGCCAATTGCTGACATAAATAGTTTAAAAAACGTTTAGGGAAATTAATAATACTTACCGTTTGTTACCCTTAATTAGTTCTCCTGAGAACTGACATTTTCCTTCCCCGCTCTCCCTCCTCTTTCTGTACTGCAAGTCAGGGCAACATGAGAAGAAAAGTTGCCTGACTGCTATTGGTTAAGCAGTGTGATTGACAGTTCTTGTCAGCATCACTTTATCTAGTAGCTACTTACATTTCTAAGGGTTTCTTTACTCTTTATTTTAAAACATGAAAGCGCTTCACAAATTATTTGTTAAATTATATTTGTTAGAGTTGACAAACAGGTTATTAAATGGTTGAAAATCTGAAAAATACTAAAAGTTATATTTATTATACTTTTTGGACCTTTTATAAATCAAACCTTTATCACCTGCCGGCAATATTCCGAAATGAAAGCGTATCTGTGGTTCTCTGCATTATGTTTAAAACAAGTCTGTATTCTGTATATGATTACTTCTGCACTATACTGTGCCTGAAAGGCTGGCTAGATTCTATGGCTTCCTACAAACACGCTTTTGTAGTTTTGTAGTTAGAAAGTCTTGAAGTATTGCTCTACCACACGTTGGCATGGGCTTTACATAGATGCATTTTCAAAGGTTGGAATCAAGTTGTTTTCCAGCATCCCTATGTCGCTACACACTGATTTCATCATTTTTCTCCCCAGTTGTGCATCTAGTTTCCTTATTTAGATGACTGCAATGCTTTCTTTTTCCTTTGCCTTTTACTATCTGAACATTCCAAATCAAAGGTTACTTTGTTACAGAAAAACAGAAGCAGTTATAAGCAACTTGATACAAGCCTGGTAACCAGCTGTTCATGGGAGTCAGTTACATTTAAAAGGCCAGTAAGAAACATGAGTACTGTAGTATTATATGATTAGAGGGATGAGTACTGTAGTATTATAGGAGTGAAGGGATGAGTACTGTAGTATTATATAAGTAGAGGGATGAGTACTGTAGTATTATATAAGTAGAGGGATGAGTACTGTAGCATTATATGAGTAGAGGGATGAGTACTGTAGTATTATATGAGTAGAGGGATGAGCATTGTAGCATTATATGAGTGGAAAGATGAGTACTATAGTATTATATTAGTAGAGGGATTAGTACTGTAGTATTATATGATACTTTATATTAGGGATGGCGAACCTATGACACGCGTGCCAGAGAGGGCATGCAGAGCCCTCTTGTAGGCACGTGCACAGTCGACACTGCTGCCTTCAGTGCAGGCCACAGACCCAACCTGACAGTTTTCAGGCTGGATCTGTGTCCTACACTGAGGAAGCGCTCACTCTCAGGGTACCTCTTCCTCCCTGAGGCAGGTGCGCTCCTCCCCCAATGCCGGTTCGATGACGTCTCTCTCATCAGCTCAGGCACTTCGGGGGATGGCGCTGGTGAGTGATGTCACCTTTTCGGCATTCAGTGCCAAAAAGGTTCGCCACCATTGCTTTATATGGACTAACAGATTTTGA
This sequence comes from Pipa parva, assembly GCA_019650415.1. NCBI lineage: Eukaryota > Metazoa > Chordata > Amphibia > Anura > Pipidae > Pipa > Pipa parva. Next base: position 7,253 of record WMED01004975.1, read on the forward strand.
GAGATTTTCTCTCTTCTTCAAGTCAAAGCAAGTACTTGCTTTGACCTGATGAAGAGGGAATATCTCTTGAAAGCTTGTCTTGTACAATTAACTGTTAGTCCAAATAAAGTATCATATAATACTACAGTACTCATCCCTCCACTCATATAATACTACAGTACTCATCCCTCTAATCATATAATACTACAGTACTCATCCCTCTACTCCTATCATAGTACAGTACTCATCCCTCTACTCATATCATACTACAGTACTCATCCCTCTACTCATATAATACTACAGTACTCATCCCTCCACTCATATAATACTATAGTACTCGTCCCTCTAATCATATAATACTACAGTACTCATCCCTCAGCTCATATAATACTACAGTACTCATCCCTCTACTCATATCATACTACAGTACTCATATCATACTTCATCCCTCATACTCACACTCATACTCATATCATACTACATCCCTCTACTCATATCATACTACAGTACTCATTCATCTACTCATATCATACTACAGTACTCATCCCTCGAGTTGCCTCGCCAAGACTGGAATCCCTTTAAAGCGCTCACTGATGTCCGCGTGCAGGACATCTGCGAGCGCATAACACCATGTGTGAAGTGAGCTGAAGGATTCAGAGCTCACTTCGCACAATGGTGAATTCCCCCCTAACTGTCTAAACTAAGGGGGTTATTCACCAAAGTCTGAATTGTTGCGTATAGGTACGAATTCACCAGATAAAGACAGTTGCAATAGGCTACTACTGTCCACGTATTTATAATGAGAATATTGTTGCAGTCGCAACTTTATTATGGGAAAATTGTCACAATATTAACTTTAAAAAAATTGTCGTGACTTTACAGTGGGGAAATTGTCGTGGATTTGCTATGAGAATCCGCTGTTTGCGAATTCGACAATCGAATTTGCACCTTAGTGAATAACCCCCAGATCTCCATCCTCTAAAAAGGAGTTATCATTCATTTTTTTTTCAGTCACATTTCCATGTTCCTTTCTCCCGTCTGGTTGATCTGTTTATTAATCTGTGCTTCACTCCCATATTTTATCAGTTCCAACACTCTGCCTGAGGGGGAAACGTGTAAAGGTTTACTCTGATTTAGTACCCAAAATAACTTTTGAATGGAAATAAATGCATCATAGAGAGAATTTCTGGATGGCAATAAAACCATTTTTAAAATAGGAAATACTGGCAAAATAATATAATAAAACTGTTTCTATAGCATTTAGTGGTTAAAAAAATATATTCAACTTTAATAAATATCCCTTGTTTTTACTCTGTAACTAGTCATCTGAATATTGGTGATAGAGACTCATGGAGACCATTGTTTTTAAGTGTCACTTAAATTGCTGTTGTACCTAATTAATTAATTAATGATTAATCCTGAAAATCTGTAAGTGGGACAACAACAAACAAATGTTTATCTAGAGAATTATTGGAATTGCAGAACCAGAACTCAGCAAGCATGTTATTCCAATCAAGCTTATTTTTTCAGATTTTTTTCTCCAATCTAATAGGGGTTTATTCAATAAAGTCCGAATTGTTGTGTATAGGTGTGAATTAGCCAGATAAAGACAGTTGCAATAGGCTGCTACTGTCGCATCTTTATAATGAGAATATTGTCGCAGTCTCGACTTTATTATGGTTAAATTGTTGCTCTCTTAACTTTAAAAAATTGTCGTGACTTTACAGTGGGGAAATTGTAGCGGATTTGCTATGGGAATCCGCTGTTTGTGAATTCGACAGTCGAATTTGCACCTTAGTGAATAACCCCCTAAATGAAAGGTGCACTCTATTAATACATAATGGGGGTTATATATTTTTTATTGGCATAAAGAGGTTCCTAATATAAATATTAGTAGCTGTCTTTTAACAGACCATATAGAAATGATATTTTGTGAGGGAAACAACTTGGTATCAGCACCTCATATGAAAGTAAGTCTGCACCAATGTGACAACTATTGTTGCTCAGCACTATTTATTATTTTGTTGTGTAAGGAAATCAGATCCTTGCACTGATTGGTAGGAATGAGCTCTTGAATGAATAATGCTTAATGTTACATAATATACTGTGATTTCTCACCATGCCAAGTCTGAATGCTAATCACCCACTACAGTTACACCATACTAAAATAAATGGAGCATTTTTTGGCTCAAGTTCAGCAGGTATGAAAGACATTTACATTGAAAAAAGTGCTGGTCTTGCAAATTTCATGACTCTTATCGGTACTTTTAAACATGAAATATACAGTGAAGAATAAGTGGACCGATTCTTTCTTGGACGCAACTTTTGACTCTTTGTATATTTGCATTCATTCATTATAACATCTGCCATTTCCATTGCCTTGTATGAGTTACTGTCCATATACAATAATCCACCAATAAATCTGTTGTGGCATTAGTGTGCTGTAGAATATACCTTACGAAAAAAAGCAATATGGAGGCTGGCACAATTTCCCCTTTGTTTTTGCCATACTAAGCAGCATCCTATTAGTTATCAGTGAATATAAAAAAAATGACTTGGTATCACTGTTGGTCCATTTATAGACATACTATATTGATGAATGGGTGAAATTGTCATCCTTCTATCCTTCTTGTAGTTTTTCATTCAAACTATTCTCAGCATAGTATGCTTTTTCATACTATATTTTCCTGCGAGTGATAATGAACCTATTAAAGTGTAGATGTGTGTATACAAAGGCTAGTAAGCAAAGAGTACATTGTAAAAGAATATTTTGTGCTCATTCTATACTTTTTGTTGTATGAGTTAATACATTGCAGATAACCTGCTTATAAAAAAGGTTACATTCTTTCATTTAAAACAGCTCTAATCTGATTGGTTTCAAGCATAGAATTAAAATATCTCATATTTTATTAACATTAGCAAAGCACATTTTATTCTTACATTTATTTATAATAAATTACATTTCCCTCCAGCACTGGACCATTGTGGATAAAACAAGGTGTGACATACTAATACTGTTATAAAAGGAAAAAAGCATAGTGGATACCAATGGACCAGCAACTGTGGGGGTTATTCACTAAGGTGCGAATTCGACAGTCGAATTTGCAAACAGCGGATTCCCATAAAAAATCCACAACAATTTCCCCATTGCAAAGTCGCGACAGTTTTCCCATAATAAAGTCGCAACAATTTTCCCTCAATAAAGACGTGACTGTGACAGTAGCAGCCTATTGCGACTGTCTTTATCTGGCGAATTCGCACCTATACGCAACAATTCGCACTTTAGTGAATAACCCCCATATATCTCTTTGGCTTTAAATATAAACGGTGCCACTTCTACCTTCAATCTTTCAACTGTCAAATTCTCAAACAGCGGATTCCCATAGTAAATCCACAACAATTTCCCCATTGTAAAGTTGTGACAATTTTTTAATAAAGTTGCGACTGCGACAATATTCACATTATAAAGACGCGACTGCGACAGTAGCAGCCTATTGCAACCGTCTTTATCTGGCAAATTCACACCTATACACAACAATTCAGACTTTAGTGAATAACCCCCATGTGTGTCCTTTACAGTAAAGTAAAGTGAGGACAATTTTAGAAGTAAAAAGTGATTAAGAGTGTACTGGAGTAATTAAGAGGGGATTTGTTTAAGGCATATGAGACAGTGAATTATGAAAATGTCCAAATACATTTTGGGCCTTTCTTCATTTCTTACAATTCCCCCCGTAGTAAATGTGCATTGCGGAGTTTTAGACATTCACTACATATGTATAAATTAATCTCATGTATTTGTTTTAGCAAGAAATCAACAAAACGTAATAAATTGTCCCAGTGGGTCTTTTTAGAGTTGAAATTGCACCATAAAGTTATATTCCTGAGGGTAGGGGTTTAGAGGTGGGGTGATGATGAAGGTACTGAAAAGGGAAATGACACGATAAAAGGAAAATCTTTTTGACTGGTGGGCCTCTGGTCTCATGTATCCTGCTGGGCCTTAGCACTCCTGTCCAACACTGGCTCTGTTGTACCTTATCTGTCCCCTCCACATCCACCACTACATCTGAGCATAGAGGGCCTAGGGGAGGCATGGCTACCGCACCTCAGCCTTTTCCCATAACCATAGCTAACTTTTATTGGTACTACAACCTAGAAACGAAACCTAGTACAAGCTTTTTCTTAACAGAACTACATTACATTTCATTGCAGTGAGTATTTGTTTTGAAGGACAAAATATTATAAAGTTTTTAATTTTACAAATGTGCTCTCCAAAAACTTGGAATTATTTCAGCACAGGGGCATAACTATAGGGTTCACCCTGGGGGCCCTAAACACAACAGCTGCCAACCCTCTGTAGCCATGCAGCACCTGCCTACTGTACACCCCGGATCCCACTAAGATTAAGGGAGCATGCAGAAGGGGCAGAGCTGCCTGGAGGGTAGGGGACAAGATGCAAATCCTGCACCAGGACCGAAGGGAGGAAGCACCACTGCCAATATTGCACTAGGGCCCCAGGACAGGTAGTTACGCCACTGTTTCAGCACGAATGATAACTTTACATTTTAAAATTGTAAGTTGTTAATATTTCATCATGTATTTCTCTCAGTTCTGAGAGGAGTTTGGTTTTGCTCATTACAATGTCAAGCACCATTCATGCCACCAGCAAAATGGAGTCACAGCTGCTACCTGGGTAGATGATCATTAAGTTGCCTTTCCAGCCTTCTGGCAAAAAAAGTATTTGCATACAATGTCTAATTTAATTCATGCTGCAATATTACCAGGGATTCTCCCAAAAAATGAGAAACCCTTGTATTGTTCCTTTAAGTAGTTCAAACTGTTTTGTTTTTTTTCCTTTGCAGAACTGTACTGAGCAAAATCTAAGAATATCAGTTACTGGATCTTGATGCTTAATACAAATGGACTGTAAGGACAGCCAGCTGTTGCTTTGCTGTTAAAATAATGTTTTGGAAATGTCAAGGTATAATAATTTAGCTGAAGTGAAATTTTATGTAGTGGCATAAAACTATTGTCATAACGGCACCTGAGTGGGAAGATAAGAGATTTGGAGAAAAGCATTTTGTGATCTGAATGAGCCACATGGAGAGCCTTAAGTAAATTTGTGTATTTTGTGCACATTTCTATACATATTTCTAAGCTTTTTGTGGAGGAAGGCGAGTCATTAAACCCTGAGAGGGCAGCTAGTGATATGGAAGGAATAAAATCCTACTTTGTCGGAGGAACCTGTAGAATGTTGAGTCATTAGACAAAATCTAGTTCTTTATAATTTCTAGTTACAGCTATTGCTACAACTTTCTTCTTTTTCTCCCTAATGGCATTTATTGTACCAATACTTCTGGGAATTTAGTTTTACCAGTTTACCCATAATCATAACGGCATTCCTTTACTCTGGGCATTTCAACCCTTAACTGTATTTATTATTCTTTATCTAGGCTGTTAGCCTTACAGAGTTAACAGCTAAAAAAGCTTAGAAAGTTGCCCTCCATTATAAAGTAAGGGAATAAAAGCAAAATTATAATAGGCTGCAATACTAAAAAAAATCCTACATTGTATTCTGTCCGAAAGCAAAGGAAATTTCATATAACATTTCCATGCCAACAGAAGAGGCCTACCTCCCGAAATGCTTCCCCTCTTCAAGAAATATTAACAGTTAGGGGGTTATTGACTAAAGTGAGAATTCAACTGTCCAATTCTCAAACAGCAGATTCCCATAGCAAATCCGCGACAATTTTCCCATTGTAAAGTCACGGCTGCGACAATTTAAAAGTCATGACTGCGACAATATTTCCATAGTAAAGTTGCGACGGTGACAATATGCTCATTATAAAGAAGCGACTGCGACAGTAGCAGTCTATTGTGACTTTCTTTAGCCGGAGAATTCACACCTATACGCAACAATTTGGACTTTAGCCCCCCAAATTTTGGCAAAACTAACTGACTACACAAGCCCAGATATTGAGCCATTCTGCATGGGTATGACTGGGGAAGAATTAGGGACTGCTGGGGAAAGTGGCATGCTTCTTTCCTGCATGCTTTACCCCCTATGGGGGTAATTCAGGAAAGTGCAAACTTACCTGGCGATCCTTCAATTCACTTCGCAGAGACTGGTATGCGCTCCCCGCTCTCCTGCACGCGGAGATCAGCGAACGCTTTAAAGGTATTCCAGTCTTGCGAGGCAACTCGAGTGGTCGCGAGGTGAGCCGAAGTACCATTAAAGCATTCACTGATCTCCGCGTGCAGGAGAGAAGGGAGCGTGTACCAGTCTCAGCGAGGTGAATCGAAGGATCGCCAGGTAAGTTCGCACTTTCCTGAATTACCCCCATAATAGTAATGCAACTGGGACTAGCAGTGGGTAACTATAATATTACTGTGCCACTCATCAGTAACAAAATGCCAACCCCCTGTGCACCACTTTTCATTGGTCTCATTTAGCACCAGGTTGCTGCTCAGAAGGTGAAATCCACTCCTGGCTGGATTATTAATGCAAAATTTTGTACAACTGAATCCTGTGTCAAGGCCTGTAAACCTGCAGTTTATTAAATTTTTTATAAAAAGACACCTCCATAGAAATGAAGATATAAAATATAAATATTCAGATACAAATATTTGCAGTTATGTTCTGATTTAACCAGGTTGCTGTGTTGTACTGTACATATGTAGCATGGGAGCCTTCAGTGACTATAAAAAGATAATAGTTATTAAGTACACCTAGAATTATATTCATAGATCGCTTTAGAAAGGTAACCGATAAATTGTAGACCACATACCATCCCAAAGGCATGTTCCAGTCTCGTATTTTTGAAGTAATACAATAGCATGAAGTTTCACCAGTTATACAGAGTGCATTTTCTGTAGAGCAGTGGTTCTTAAGCTTGTTTGAGCTACCGAACCCACCAGTTTCATATGCACATTCACTGAACCCTTCTTTAGTGATAAATCACTTGACCTCCATGGCGGAGGCTCCGCCGAACCCCTGAGACCGACTCACCGAACCCCTAGGGTTCAATAAAATCCTGGTTAAGAACCACTGCTGTAGAGTTTATGTTGGTGAAAGGCCAAATAGTTGCATATAGCTCTGAATTCACATTTGATCGCCACTTCCCGATGTTCGCTTATGGGCGCTATCTTGGTGTGCGCCAACTGCTGTAGCCCTCTCCTCTCCCCAGCAATGATTTTAACTACCACTGGTCAGCTCACATGAAGTGAAACAGTGCTAGGGAGAGGAGAGAGTGGGTTGTAGGGGCTGCACAGTATGGGAGGGGGGTTGTGTGGGAAGCACAGAAATGGAGGGGGCTTGTGGGGCAGTGCTGTATGGTGAAAGGTAGGGTTCGCCATGTTTGGTATGTTACCGGCATAGCTGAAGATTGTTAAACTTTGCCCACCCCTGGTGTAGAAGTGTAGCACTGTGGGGCTTTAAACATGATTTGATCTGGAATGGTACCCACAGGAATACTGTAATCAGTAATACCTCTGTCACATGGTCAATGGATAAAAAGCCATTTATGCCTCCTTAGGCCCAGATCATAAAGGTGAAACCTTAAGTTGCTTCTACAGAAAAACGTTTGTTTTTTTTTTAAACTCGTGTGATGTGTATGGTATGTTTCTATGAAATCTTTATTACTTCATTTTACTGCTATTTACTATTTATTTTAATGCATATGCCAGGTCAGGAGTCGTAAACACTTTTAAGCGTAATCAAATATTTAATGCGGTAAATTTTTCTTTTAATCAGATAAAATGGTCAAAAAATTGGAAAGTACAAAAATATCCCCCATTGTCCACCAAATACGGGGCTTTTCATGTGCTATGAAGTCAAGCATTGTGTAATATCTTGTGCATGCATTTGTAATACCCAGTAGACTATTCATCTTGCAGCGCTGTGCATTTTAGAATATTTATCAATCACCGTCAACTGAGATTTTATTGAATACTGAATAATAAACTAATAAAATGATGTAGAGTGTGTTTTGTTCTCAGCCAGCTTTCCCAAGCGCTCAGTGCACAATCACCTAATGGTTTTTAGCCCCTGGTGACACAATCAGGCACTGTTTTATATTACTAAGGAAAGCCAATGAATGACTTTCGGAAGGTAATTAACTTAATAATGCATGCAGATACTAAGGAAGCAGCCGCTCAGGGGTCATTGCTCTGCTGCACTGTGTCTTCTTCAAATCCATGTTTGTTTTCCTGATATAAAACTTATCATTGAATCTCATCCTTAGTATGATTAAAGAGAATAAGTTCAGCAAAATATAGGAGAGAGATAAAGTCTAAGGCAAACCTTTTTTTTTTTTTAAGGTATGTTAATATTTGCAGTTAATATCACAACAAAATTCCAAAAATCAACAAAGTTTGATTGCATGGCACCACAGCAATAAAAATACAACAAATTACCAGGTATAGCCTTACCCCTTTTCAGTTATTTCTTTGAATATTTCTATGAATTTCTGTGAATTTGCCAGCTAAAGATAGTCGCAATAGACTGTTGCTGTCATAGTCGCATCTTTATAATGAGAATATTGTCGCAGTCATGACTTTACTATGGAAATATTGCCATAGTCGCAATGCAATTGTAAAATTGTCGCAGTCATGACTTTACAATGGGAGAATTGTCACAGTCGCAGATTTGCAGACTTTACAGACTATCCCCCATAGCTAGTTCAGTGTGGTGGCACTAGCACTAGGCAGTGTTTAGCACTGCTGCCTTGCAGTTCTGGGTGCAATTCTACCCTGGACTTCATCTACATGGAGTTTGTATGTTCTCCCCGCACCTGCGTGGGTTTCCTCCGGGCACTCCGGTTTCCTCCCACATACATCTGTGTGTGTGACTGACTATGGGAACTAGACTGTAAGCTCCGCAGGGCAGAGACTGAAGTGAATGACGGACTTCTGTAAAGTGCAACGTAATATATCAGTGCTATTTGCAAAAAACAAAAAAAATTATTTACAGAATCCATAACTGGTTAATATTAATATAATGTTTATTTACTGCTTACAAACCTCAATTTAAATGTGTTGTTAACTTTGGAATATGTTACAATAATAGGATATTGTAGATAGCGGTATTCTAAGAGAGTTTGTCATTTAATACAGACAATATAATACAGACAAGGGAAAAGTGCATTACACATTACAAGCGAGTAACTTATAAACATAAAATCACTTTAAGCACTAGGTTGTGGTTGACACAAGGGGATGGAGGTCCCTGCCCCGTAGAGCTTATAATCTAAGTGGGAGGAAGACTTACATACACAGATAGAAGGGTAACGAGCTGTAACAATGTGCTGGGACACTGGTCAATAAATACATAAATAAATAATAAGTAAATAAAGACATATCTATTTATATAAGGTATGATAGAGTGGTCTTGCTAGTCCACAAATGCAAAAAAAAAATGGAGTATCACAATGCTTAGTTTACCATTTTTATTGGACTAACATTCGTTTTAAATAACATGAATTTTTAATTAAGGATACAATACAATGTTTACAAAACAAATAATGATAACTTGGCAAACAATGGCAAAACGGATCGCATAGTGGCAAAAGGTCGAGATTAACTTGATAAATGTCCCCTATTTGACTTTTGTTCCAGGAGCTTTATTGATACAGACTGAAGCGGTAAAAGGATCTCAACAACATTATAAGAAATGAAAAATTCTTGTAAATGAAAAATCCAACCTCAGAAAACTTTCAGGTTCTTAGGGGTCAATTACAAACCCACACGTACGTACCCTAAAAATAGGATTGTGGAACTGTAGAGAGATTTGATTGATGCAGCTGGAGCGATGAGTATCATCTCTTTCATAATGAAAGATTACTTTTATGGGGCAAACTGTAAAGTGAACAGCAAAATAGTCCCCCTCTTCTTTCCATAGCTGACATTTTATAAAGTGAATAAGGCAACTGCTCCAACCATTTTAGTATAAAGATTGCAGCTGAGCAGGTCTAACCCTCACCTGTCACAGCTTAAAAATGTAAATTAGTATTAGAGTACTGCCAGCTGGTTTCTGTCCTGATCACCCAGGGCCTCTGCTGTGTGTGACTTTGGGGACAGGAATACTAATGACAGCAGATAGTAGAGGTTGACAGCCATTGAACCAATTTATTAATGTAGAAGAACAGTTCCTATGCATGCTTGATATATAAGGTCAGTTGTAAGAGCAATGTGCAATTCCATTAATGGGTATTTGGAAGGGGTTGTAAACAATGTGCAGTTAAAGTAATGCACTTCCAATATAACTGATGGACACCTGGTTAGGTCATTAGGTCCTTGTGCACTTGTTGGATTAGATATAGTTTAGTACAGTTATCAGTAGAATTGGTGAGTAGTACCGGTATTAGTATCTGAATGCTCCCGTCGTTCACATCACTTCCTGTATGGTCACATTTTGGGCACAGCAATAAATACTCTGGGCGCAGTCAGGCGCGTTGACTATGTAATAATAGGCAAAGCTGTAATTAATAAATAGGATTTTCCACAAGTCAGTCTATATCCATTCAGCAGCAAATCAGCATTGTTTCAATCAACTAGTAGAAACACACTATTCAATCAAATCTTTCTTAAAGTGGCATCATAAGCCTTTTAATACTGTGTGGCTCATATGTCCACTCTCGCCACTATTCTTGTTGATATACACAGCGCTGTAGTATTTTTCTGAGTTTGGGAAGAATAATATGTTGCTTTACTGAGTGTAAAATATTCTAGCAGATCCATATTTGCTGTATGCTTAAGCAGGTATGAATTATTTATTTATCTGTGTTTCCTGAGCTGTTTAGGTGGCTGATCTCATTAATTCAACCTATTTGAACTTCCAAACAAATGAATATGTTATACATAATTAATTGTACCCCACAAAGCTGTGCATTTTTTCGATCTGTGGTTACCTGTTGTGGAAAACTGCTCCGCTGAAATGGCTATAAATAGTATTCTTCACTTGGTCCTAGTAAATTATAATTGAATGTGGAATCACACTATATACACCAGTATATCACTGCAATCGCCATTGTTCTGTTTTTAATACCAGTGTGACTTTTACTTTCCACTGGTGACAATAGATTCATTATTATACATTAAAAATGTAAGTACTATACAATTATTGCATTTTTCATTCATAACTACATTTTTGGAGGGTGAAATTCATGTCTTCACCCTATAAACGCCACCAAAGTTGTCACCTGTCCCTTCTTTCTAGAGTCAGCCCTTGTTATTTAAATGAGTTTCAGTTAATGTTTTGTCCCTAGAAATGTCACATGATTTAAATGTATCCCCTGCTCAGAGGTATTTCCGTGTCTATATAAACAGAACCCAACTAGCAGTGCTTAAGCTATACATTACTGTAAACTGGTACCTATAAACAGCTGAAATGGACTAAGGCCCTTATTCACCAATGTGCGAAGTGAGCCGCGAAGTGTTCAACCCACTTCGCACGTGGTGTTATGCGCATGCTGATGTCCTGCACGCGGACATCAGCATGCGCATTAAAGGGATTCCCCTCCCGGCGAGGAGACTCGAGTGCTCTCGCCGGGAGGGGAATCCCTTTAATGCGCATGCTGATGTCCGCGCGCAGGACATCAGCATGCGCATAACACAATGTGCGAAGTGAGTTGAACACTACGCGGCTCACTTCGCACATTGGTGAATAAGGGCCTAAGTGTGCTCCATTGTCATGTAAGGAGACCATGGAAGTCTTTTGAGTCCTTTTCAACAAACATAGGTGCTGATTTTCCCTGGTGCTGTATTTCACCGCAACCAATCAGACGCTTTGTTAAAAGACTCCAACTGCGGTAAACTAAAGTCAATTACATTATATATGAGGACGTCACAGATCTAAGTAACATTCCAGCTCTAATATCCAATGAAGCGATGGAAAATTAATTCTAACAAAAAGAAAAATTACAATTGTGCTTACAGTGTTTCAAAAATCATAAGCACATCAATAAAATACAAATTCCTGTAGTCCGCCTGCTGGTCTTTCTCCTAACTTGGATATCACAGGTGAGAAAATGTGCATAGAATGGGTAGCATGCCCTACACATTTTAATGGAACAGGGGATGCTTTATTCATCTATACATAATTACATATAATTTGCATTTAACAAACTTATCATTGATGGCTCTTCCCCTGAAGAGTTGGTTTTGTAATCACGCTTAAGGTGGGTTCTCTATTCTTTACACATTCTAATAATTGGGGGAAATTTATGAAGGTCTAAATGATCAAAAAGAGGAGAAATATTTGTTTTCTTCTGCTGTTTCCTCTTTTCGACCATTTAATTAAAAAATAAGTATGGCTGTTTTTTACTGATAGCACCTACATTGAGTAATATTATATACGAACATTAAATAGTTATTATTGCTCAAGTGCTATTTAAGGAATTTTTCCTGCCCAGTGCAGCAGACTGGGATAAAATGTCACTGATTTTGTATAAAATGGTGTATTGTAAAGCAATTGTAATATGTATTATATGATATATTTGTTTTCCTGTATAATATTATGTATAGCATACTGGAGCAGCGTATAGTATAAAGAAAGCAGCAGCCAGTACTGGAAGGGTTAATCAAGAAATCTCACCTGTCTCTCAGGTGAGCTGAGTTACTAATTAAGGGGCTTTATAGAGAATTTGTCTCTTAGTAAAAGTTGTTCATTCTTCCCCAGCTTGCTGGTGGGGAGGTTCCACCCAGTGAGAGAGAATATGTTAAAGGGTACCTGGGGGTAGGAGACCTCTAGGTGTGCTCTAGGGCACTGGTGGGAAAACTTATTAGCCAACTGAGCCAAATATCAAGAGTAAGTCGATTAAAATTTC
>WMED01004976.1:2610-20051 GCA_019650415.1 Pipa parva
TTAAATTTACCAGGTCTTGTAACATATAAAAAGACATTAGTGTTCAAATGCAAATTTCCTACAGTTACTGCTTCATCTAAAGTGGTATTGTGGATTTTGATGCAATTTCCATTGGAATCGAGGTCAAAACACTCCTTGTGCTATTAACCTTAGGTGTGTTTTATCAAAGACCTCAGCCACCTATGGTAATCATTGATGTTGATTGGTGTCCCTATCAGAAAGGCTCTTTATAACTTACTTTTACCAAGCATAGCATCCCTAGAGACAAGGAAGGTCTCCAATGAAAAATGTATTGTTTCTGTTCCTCAGAAACTTTTACACCCGTGTTTGTCATTGCCTGTCCTTAGGTGCCAGATGGGTATCCTACTGCCCAAGAGGCTTTTAACTTCTTCACCGCTAACTTTGATGAACCAGAAATAAACAAAGACGAAAAGAGTGAAGGTGCTGAGGAAGAAGAAGAAGATAAGGCTGAAGATCAATCGGTGACTTTTTGCATATTCTTATGTGATCCTATGCACATGGGCGTCGGCGGATGGTAGAAAATTAAACAAATTTTAAGGTATTGCAGGGACATGATGTCACATGATAACACAGCAGAATGGTAGGTGCCGCCATATTTAAGATATTGGCAGCCATCCGTTAGACAGATAGGGCAGGATCCTCCTCTGGGTTGAGGAAGCTGTGGACCATGGCGGACTAACAGGGAGGACACTCGCCCCCTTTTGGACAGCCATGCAACTGCGCTACTGTTGAGTGCTGTGATGTGTAAATACTTGCCTAACCAGGCTTCAACAGCACAATGAATCCGTTCTTTATTCCTATTTTATTTATATATTATTACTAAATCATTTTGTTTTCGTATTTCTGTTTCCTTGGTTTTTAATTTGCAGTTTGCACATGCTCACATGAGTGAATTTCACTGTGTTAGTCTTAGCTGTTGTCACCTGCGACCATTACCTCTTCGTTTAGCCAACCCCATGGATCTTAGAGTGTATACCCAGCTTTCCTGTGCTTATTTGGCTTAATGTTATGCTCAGTTTGGCATCCACTGAATAAAATGCAGCTGAGAGCTGGGAGGAGAGGGGGCATATTGTTGGATATGACTGATCATACAATCTGATTATACTGTCAGGGTTTTATATTCATTTACATTGCTGTCTAAGTTGTGAATATAGACTTCCTGGAATTCTAGCCACGAGGGGATCTTGCATGTTATATAACATCACAGGGCAGGAGCAGAGCGTACAGTTTACCCTTTCACTCTTTTCATTACAGGGGGAAGAGGAGTCAGTTCTTAATGAAGACCTATTTATCACTGGTCAAACACTGCGGGATTTTATAGAAATTATGCCCACTGAGTATGATGGGAATCTTGAACTGTTGGAGAAGGAACGGGAAATATTGTTTATTCCAAGCACTCGGCCCGGTAATTACTGGATTCCTTTCTACATTTTCCCAAGGAACAGAATTGTCTTCTGTGGGGAATATTTACTTTTATAATATATATAGTTATTATATTATTCAACTGGAGTCCAGTTTATTGGACATTGACATTCATAGAGGAAAGTATTTGCAGTGGTGACTTTTCTACAGATTTACTAACACAGGGGTTGGCAAACTTTGCTCAGGAGGGAGCCATTTCACTCCCTCCTACACTAGGGAGTTTTTTTTATTGAGCTGCAAAAGGGGAAGAGCGCATGCTTCCGATCACATGACCCGCCAACGTCCTATCAGTAAAATTATCGTAGGTCATGGGAGGAGCGAGGGAGATGCCTCAGAGCCACAACAAGACAGCCAAGAAGCCACATGTGGCTCGGGATCCACAGTTTACCTACCCCTGTTCTCACATAATGTGAATTATCAGCTATTTCTTTTAATATACTCTCTTCCTAATTTTTAAATTGCTTTTACTGCTTTACTTCCTTACTGTCTCTACCAGTTTTCTGATTGGAGGAGACTTCTCACCAATCAGCAAACTAAGAGTCATTTCCAGTGTTTTATAGATCTTATCTCAAATAACAATGAGTGTTGCGATATTCAGTGATACCTTTTATATTGGACTAACAGTCAGTTTAGTTAGACGAGCTTTGGAGAGGTCTGTCCTCCCTAACCTGATAAAGGGACAGACCTCTCGAAAGCTCATCTAACTAAACTGACTGTTAGTCCAATATAAAATATTGCAATACTCATTTTTTTTTTTTTTGCCTCTCTGGACTTACACAACCACTCTCTCCTAACTTATCTCAAATACATATACATATTTATTTAAATCAAATTGTCTAAGATATTGCGTGGCTCTTAGCTGATATTATTTTCTTTTTGTAGTGTCGATGTCTGAAAAGTTACCAGAAAACAAGCATCCCAGATTCCTGGAAGATGAAGGCATTTATACTGGGGAAAGACCCAAAGTATCCCAAAAAAATCAGAACATTATGGAGCACAGGCTAATCCGACAAGAAGGGGTAAGGATTGAATAACCTGAATTATTCTGCTGTTATTCTTAATGGGAAAACACTGGGTAAAATAGACATGGAAAAGGAGTTGGGAATATTAGTTGACAATAAACTTAACTGTAGGAAGAGGGGCAAGAAGATTAAGGGGTGACCTAATGATCATGTATAAATATATTAGAGGTCAGTACAGAGATCTCTCTCACAATCTATTTATACCAAAAACTGTAAGTATTACAAGGGGGCATCCTCTACATATAGAGGAAAGAAAGTTTCTACATCTACATAGAAGGAGTTCTTTAAGTAAGAACAGTGAGGTTATGGAACTCTCTGCCTGAAGAAGTTGTTATGGTTAATTCCATTAAAGAATTCAAAACTGGTTTGGATGCTTTCCTTCAGTGTAAGAACCTTATAAGTTATGGGTACTAGATAACTGGGGGTGGGATCTTGATCCAGGGAATTACTCTGATTCTTCAGTGTAAGAACATTATAAGTTATTGGTACTGGATAACTGGGGGTGGGATCTTGATCCAGGGAATTTATTCTGATCCTTCAGTGTAAGAACATTATAAGTTATGGGTACTGGATAACTGGAGGTGGGATCTTGATCCAGGGAATTATTCTGATCCTTCAGTGTAAGAACATTACAAGTTATGGGTACTGGATAACTGAAGGTGGGATCTTGATCCAGGGAATTATTCTGATCCTTCAATGTAAGAACATTACAAGTTATGGGTACTGGATAACTGGAGGTGGGATATTGGTCCAGGGAATTACTCTGATCCTTCAGTGTAAGAACATTACAAGTTATAGATACTATTTGTTTCCTTTAAATTTTTTTTCTTTATGAATACTTTAAATTGTTGATTTCAGGGCAAAAAATGGTTTGGTGAAGATGGCAAAATTTTGGCATTACCCAATCCTGTAAAGCAATCCTCTACAAGGCCCCCCATATTTTCCCGACATGAAGATTTGAATCCTGCTCTGGAAACTGTATTTGTAAAGGTACAACGGAAACAATTTTCTTTACGATAAGAATATGCTGTCTGCTAATTAATTCTAATTCTTTTAGGGCAAAACCAAACTGCTAAGCCTTTTTTTAATGGTTAATTTGTTTAAAGGTCCAGTAGCACCCGAAACGATATAATTTTCCATATGGTTTGGCATAAGATGCCTGTTTTTATCCCATTGTTTTCTACGGTGCTTTAGATCATTTTTTAAGAAGCGTGGCCTGAAAGCCCAATATTTAAAGCTAATTATCTGACTTTATAGACACAATGTAGAATATTTGGAGGCGCAGATGGAATATATAGTAACTATACATGCATTAGAGACATTTTCAGTTTTTGGTGTTACTGTTTATATCTGAATAAATATTTACCTTTTATTTCCAGACTATTTCCCTAACTGTAGACATTTGTATTTCATGGAGTAGTGACCTAAGGTTCCATTCATGTCTATTTCAGCCTAGACCATGCTAACATCATATAATCTCTCCATTCTATAAGGAGTTGGCTATACCAGTCTGCATTAGGTTGCTATTTGTACCAGTCATTGTGTCCTTTAATTTGCCCCTCATACAGGCGGAACTACCGAAAAATGCCAAACGGTATGCGGCTGAATCTGGTGGCCAGTTAGACATTGATATATGCGGTGTGGTGTTTACTCACCACCCGCTCTTTAGCCGGGAGGATGTACTGGTTTCGAAACTGGCGCAGCTGTACGACCAATATCTCAGCCGAAAGCAAAAGAATCTCTCCGGCCTCCTGACGGAGAAGGTAGGTGTCATTTTTATTGGTTGATTTACTTAGAAAGAACCATCGCACATCATGCCGATGCTTTGACCCATCTATATTAGAACTGCTGAGAAATGTGTTTTTAAATTGAGTAGCTGCTGGTTACTGAGAAAATGTGCTGCGGCTGCCGAGTAATGCCTAATTGGTTACTTGCAGGAGCGTGTAAACAAAAGAGGCGCAGCTTGAAACATTATTACAGCACTCTGAGTACCGTATACTTTCATTCATAAATCCCATTGAATTTTTGTTTTTTTGTTTTTTTAGGGGATTTGTAAATATGTTCATTAGAAATGACAAAGTTATTACACCGCAGCGCAGCGATGACTTTGCTTTACGTACTCTTCTACAAGCACACGTGCCTTTTTCATATCCAGTAAATGATAGATTCAGCCTGTTTGAATGCTATTACATTGCCTTTTCTGTGTTTTTAAAGCTTCATGCATTCAGGAGCACTGTGTGGGACGTCTCCAGAACCAGAGTGGCTCAGAGCACTACTGAATACAATCTCGAAATCAGGTACCTGCATTGTACAAACTTTATTGTGAATTATTCTCTAATTATCCTACAAGCTGTAGTCTTTATCGGTAATGATCAAGAAGTGTTTTTACTGACTTCCTGGTGGAGATTCACTTCCTGTAAACCAACTGTATCCTATAAACTCCTTATATATTAGTATACATCTAGCCACTTCCTGTTACAGTATGTGTATTTCTAGTTTTTAACTTACTGGTAACAACAAGCTCTATAGAAACTTATAGAACAAATGGCTCTTATCAGTGAAGGGGCAGGTTAGCAGCTCAGAATATAAAAAGGGGGATTCACTTTATGTTTTCAAGCAAATCACTTTGATAAATGGGGTAAACTGTTTTTAAATCAAGTTGAATGAGTTTTTTTCTATGTATGTATATGAACTTGTGGCTAAGGCCAGGGTCGCACTAGCTGTTTTTCAGCTGAGCTTTTTTTTTATTGATTAGTCTTATTATTGTCTATGGTGCAAAACACAATAGCCTGTGTGAATTATCCCACAGGAAACAATGGAGACTATTTTTCCTGCTCATTTGAAAATTAGCCAGAATTATGGTTTAGGATTTTCTCATATGTATACACTGTTGTGTATACCCCCTATAGCAGTGTTTCCCAAATGGTGGGTCACGACCCGGTACTGGGCCATGAAAGCGAAATGCCGGGTCACGACAGCGCGTATGGGATTTCTGGGTCACAAAGGATAAGCACAAAAATAACCGGGCCACGGAAAAATAAGTTTGGTAAACGCTGCCCTATAGGAATGTAATTCGGCCCTCCCAGCAATAATGTAAATAGAATTAATAATGCCCTAGGCACCCCCCCCAACTGAATACAGTCAGTATATTGCTTAAGAGATTGGGAGGAGCATCGCTGCTCCACCCTTTCTTCCCTGCAGAGCAAAGGGCAGCCACTCATTTGATAGCATCCAGCATAGGTTGACCAGGGGTTGGCAAACTTAGAAAAGAAGGGAGTCATTTTGCTCCCTCCTCCAACGGTGACAAATCATTTCAAGCCGTAAAGGGTGAGGAGCATACTTTCCCGATCACATGACCTGCCGATGTCCATTGAGAAGAAGTGTCAGAGGTCATGGGTGGGGCTAGGGAGATGCTTTCCGAGCCACAACAAGGTGGCTAAAGAGCCGCACCTTTCCGACCCCTGGGTCAGACCAACACAGCAGCTGGGTGTTCTCACTGCTAATGTGAAGCCCCCCCCCAAAGGACACTGGCCCTGCTTGTGATTTCTGATGGAAGTCCTGGGAATTCTTCCATTTTGGGTTCAGTAAACGATAATGAGAATTCATCTACAGGGGAAATAATGTACCAAGGTCTAATAACACATAGAAGTTGTTAGGGTTTCTATTCACCTGCATACCTCCTCCACGGTCTGGCGACTGTGACAGATGCCATCTCGGGTGACTTGTTCCTTTGGAGCGCAAATCGACATTCACGTTTGTTCAGAGTTGCGGCAGAGGCAGTCGCAGCATTGCCTCGTGGACGTGTTCCTGCCAAAACTCCTATTTATCTGACACTAATCCTTGTTCCCGATTATAGGATTCTCTAGATGTTACTGGGTGCGCTATATCCTGTCTGTGACTCTCTGTGTATGACCTTAGCCTGTTTCCTGACCTTGCTTGATCTCTGCCTGCCTAGACCCTTTACTCCTTCCTATGTTTACACCTACTTGCCGCCAGCCTTGACCACAGCCTGTTTACTGACCATTCTTCCTGTCTCCTGTCTTGTACCTTTCCATCTGTGGACAGCAAGTTCCAGGAGCCACGACCTGGACATAGAACCGCTTCCAAATCCTAACCGCCTTGTGCTGACTCTGGGTGAAGACCAGGTGTGTCTTAGACTCCATGCCTTGGGCCTTGCTAACACCAAGTAATTCAGTAATGTGTGATATGAGCTCCAGATCCTTCACATCACTTCGCACTGACTGTTATGCGCTCGCTGATGTCCTGCACGCGGACATCAGCGAACGCTTTAAAAGGATTCCAGTCTCAGTGAGACCACTCGAGTCGCCTCGCCGAGACTAGAATCCCTTTAAAGCGTTCACTGATGTCCATGTGCAGGACATCAGCGAGCGCATAACAGCATGTGCAAAGTGATGCGAAGGATCCGGAGCTCACTGTGCACATTGCTGAATTACCCCCCAATTCCACTGTGGTACCTGTTCCTCACTGCCTTCTCCTACTCCTCCCTAAAGGTCCTAGTCTCAACTCTGATAGAAGTGAGCTTTCATTATCCTAGCTTCTTTATACCAGTGAATGCTAACTGCTGATTGATTGCTATGGGTTACTAGACCGCTGGAAAGACTGCCCCCACTGATGAATTCCCCTGAATAACTTCAGATATAAGTAACCCTCAGGTAAAAGGAATTAATTAGATCTATATTAATAATAATAATAATAATAATAATTGTTTTATTTCAGTCTAGTGCAGCGGTTCTCAGCCTGTGGGTCACAAGGCCATCCCACGGGGGTCGAGAACCGCTCTGGCACCCGGAAGTGCCCGCAGGAACCCTTCTTATAAGGGTTCCTGCGGGGTGACGTCGGCCGCAAACGTCACCACGCCAGAGGTCGCCACCCCCAAAAGGTTGAGAACCGCTGGTCTAGTGTTTTCAGTGTTTCCTATTATTTTCAGGCAAACGAGAAAACTACGAGATGCTGAACAAGAAAAGGACCGAATGCTTCTTAAATCTATACTGAAGGTTTGGAGAGAAATCAAGTCTCTTCGGGAGTTTCAGAAGTTTACAAACACCCCTGTAAAACTTTACTTGCGGAAGTACGTTGTGCTTTCTTTTCTTCCGAAATGCATAAATATTTCTAATTAATTTCATTATTTAGTGCTCAGAGCATTCATTTTTTTTACGTATTAGCTTTTGATCTGTACATGTGCCATGTGCCATATTTAAATAATCTTTATTAACACACAAAAAAAAACCACATGGTCCCCCTACTGGTTATGTGGGTAATTAAATTGCACAATTTGCTTTCATTGTAAAGAAAATAAATCACAGCTCCTGTTGTGTTTGCAGAGGGGATAATTTGTAAAAATCTGTGAATTAGATTTATGCGTTCAGTGAAGCAGATTTTTTAGCATGTGCATTTTTGTTTTTTCTATGTATGGAATATTTGCTGGTTCACCGTAAAGCTATGATTTGTAAAACTGATATAATGTCTTGGCATTAAGGGAAGAAGTGAACAAGAAAGCAGACGAGGAAGCTTATGAAGCGGAAATTCAGGCTGAGATAGCGGAGTTAATGGATGAGTATTTAGAGGAATATGAAAAGGATAGACTGCACTATGAACATGATCTCCAAAGGTGGAAAACATGGCGAAGAACCCAGGTAAAAACTTTCTGTGAATTAGAAGTTCTTGTACCCATATGTCATTCTTGTAATCCTTCTGTTGACTTTGCATGCCTTCCTTCATTCTTGGGTGCCATACTTAGTGTGGGCAGGCAATCGATATATATGTCTATAGCAAGCTATTTAATTTGGTTGTGTACCTGGCAGTCTTATGGGAAAACTCATTTATTTATTTTTATTGAGGTGTTTTATCACCTGTTAAAAAGGAATTTCATTGGTTTCCCATAAGACTGGGGTGCACATGGCTAATTTTGTACGTTGCTGTAAATGTAATGATGAACATAAACAATGTTTACTTTATTCCTTAATTGTCTCTCAACAGTCTTGGTGATTACTACCTGTGTGGCTCCTTTACATGTCAATATTTACTTTAATATAGAAAAAAAAGAAGAAAAAGAAAAAAGAAAGGGATGATCAGGAAGATGAAACAGAGGTCAGCTGCCCTGAAGAGGAGCCCGCCAAGCCTTCTCCACCTGTAATGGTAAACAGAGGGGACGTTGAGCAACAAGTTCGGGAAAAAGCCAGTAACATCAGGAGGAAACCTGGAGAACCAATACTCATACCCGAAATGAGTTTGGCAGGGGCTGTAACACCCAATGAGTTGTGCCCAAGGTATTGTAAATAGAGAACTACCCAGATCCAGTTAATATGTGACCTTTAGTTATTCTATCTGACAATGAGCCATCTTGTTTCTTCCTTGACCCAATGAACCAGAGAAAGAGAGAAGCGTTCCCTTGAAAGCATTCATGAATTTTTTCTTGACCAGCACAATACCTCCCTTTAACATAAGGCTTGGGTTACACTTCCCTTATGCCAGGTTCACACTGGCGTATATACCTGCTGTGTGCTCCTATGTGTGCGCATTCATTGCGTCACGTTTGTATGCTCAGAAAATACACGGCAAGAAGCTTTCCGGCATGTGTGTGCTCTCGTTCAATACTGGTGTGGCCGGAGGAAGGTAAGTGCCATAAGGGATTCGTGGCACGCATTTTTTTTTAAGTGCAGCGCTTAAATATGCCAGGGTGAACCTGGCCTTGAAGGTCTAGTAACACCAGATAAAGTAAATTGCTATTTAGATTGGTATAGCAGTAATTCCTAGACATCTCATCCTTAAAGCTGAATTGCTGATTTTTATTGACCCCTGTTGCATCTCTTTGCTGGAGAACTTTATGTTCTGTATTATCTAAACATACTTTA
Source organism: Pipa parva (assembly GCA_019650415.1). NCBI lineage: Eukaryota > Metazoa > Chordata > Amphibia > Anura > Pipidae > Pipa > Pipa parva. Next base: position 11,948 of record WMED01004976.1, read on the forward strand.
ACAGATAGAAAGATGGCTGCAATCACAAAGAAAAAAACATCATTTAAATCAGGAATTTAATTTCAAATTTAACATTTATAGCAGTACTAGGTTGGAATATACTATCGACTATCGTAGTTGCCAAAATTGGTTGCCTAATCGCCACATCACAGTGTTTAATCAATAAGCGAACATGGGGAAGTGGCGATTAAGTCTGAATTCGTAACTTTACTTAACTACTTGGCATTTAGTCGTTTTACATTCATGTTATCGGCATGACGTATGGCATTGTTAAATTATGTTTGAATCACTCTTACCAGTTAAAATATATAACCGTTCTGTGTTTTTGTCTTCAGGGCAGAAGTACTAAGGCGCGAGGACATCCAGAAACATTCAGTGTTTGTTAAAGTATTTTTCAATGGTAAAGAAGTTTCTAGAACGGAAACAAAGCGCTTAGGATCTGACTTCAGAGTCCAAATAGGGCAAATCTTTAATCTGCAGATCTTCAACTGGCCGGAAAGCATAAAACTGGAGGTATATCTTTCAGGATTTATCATTCTTTATTCCATCACAGTAATTGTATTACCGTATATACTCGAGTATAAGTCGACCTCGTGTATAAGTCGAGGTCAGATTTTGGGCCAAAAATTATGAAATTTACTATGACCCTTGTATAAGTCGAGGAAGGAGTGGGGGGCTGTAAAGTGTGTGAGGAGCTGACAGATATTAGAATGGAATATTAATGGAGTATCCTACCTTCTTTTTATCTCCATAAATCTTCCTCTCGCGGCCATAATCAGTCTGTCTACCACGAACGTACATCCTATGAATATTCATGAGCCGGCAGACGTGTATCGTCATTCCGTAGCATGACACGTCTGCAGGCTCATAAATATTCATAGGATGTACGTTCGTGGGAGCCAGACTGATTATGGCCGTGAGAGGAAGCTCCAGTCAGTAAGTGAACAGCGTCCGGCAGCACTGAACCTAACCTTACTCATGTATAAGTCGAGTATATGCTTTTAAATGATTTTTTTAACCTAAATTTCTCAACTTATACACTTATATACGGTAGTTAATAATAATACTAATAATAATGTTAGCATTAATAACCTAGAATTAAATAGAAATTATGCAATACAATGAGTCAATAATCTTAAAAGGAGACTTACTCTTATAAGGGCGAAATCTATTAAGCTAGGAAAAGCTCATTTTCCTGAGTTTAATAATCGGGCGAACACCCAGAAGTTTCTTGGGGTAAGTATCGCGAGATTTGTTTCACTCGATATTGCCGTGAGAAACTTTATCTATTGAATATATCCATGGAAAGGGTAGCCAAACTTTACATCACTGTAATATAGATACCTTTCCATGGAAATATTCAATAGAATAAATTTCTCTCGGTAAGTATCGATCAAAACAAATCTCGTGATACTTACCGCGAGAAACTTCTGAGTGTTCGCCCGATTAAACTCAGAAAAGCCAAAAACGGGCTTTTCCAAGTTAAATTAATTTCGCCCTTAGAGTTATAAATCACTGATGCATTTGCTTTGGAAAGATAAAGGTCACTATTTCTGCCCTTATGTTTAGTGGACCTGTAAGCAGAACCACTACATGTGCAACTAAACACTTGTAAACTGCAGCTACCATGTGTAAATGACACCCAAGTCTCAGAAAACAGCAGTGATGTGTACACAATATCTACATGCTCTGCTCTGACTATGGGGCTTATTCATGAAATTCCCCACTGTCACATAATGGTACAAATTCACATCCACTTCTCCTATTCTATTCATCAGTGTGACAAATTCCAGCACTGATGACTTACGGAGTACTTTGCATTATTCTGTGTGCGTGTGCACAAGACTATTTACAAAGTGTCCGACTGCGACAAAATGCTGTATTCGGCAAAGTGTAATGCTCTGAATATGCCAATTTGACTTAGCCAGATCAAAGTGGCAAAGGAGTTAACTGATGGAAGGGCTCCTGTTTTAGTATAAAGGGGCCAACACATTTAAAAGTATAATAATAAAGACTGCAGCCAAATGACAACATGAACTAAGGATATAGGGACATAGTAAGCAATGTAATATTCATTTAATACAATTATTTGACCATTGCAAGGACCCTAGTTTTGAATCCCAGCCTGCACCACTACAGAATGTCCACACACCTAAAATGGGCCATTGGTGTAAGTCGTCCTCTCTGAACTTTTCCAGCTGTGAACAGTGCATTACACAGTGCGCTTCCGAATGAACTGATGCAGGATTGTGCGCACTGCAGAAAATCTATATATAGATAGACAGCAATGTTTTTAGAGCTATAACTATAAATAATAGATAGGTAGAATGACAGGTAATAGTTATTTCCAGCACTAGAAAATATTGTTTAAATATTATAGAGAGAGTTTTTGTTATTCCTTCTTGATTTGCAGATATATCAAACAGTTGGACGAAGAGGCACATCACAGCTGGCAGATGTATTTATTCCCATCCCCGAGACAACTGTATTAACTGGGAGAGCCTCAGTGGAGGAGACAGAATTCAGCAGCAACCAGAGAGTTGTGTATGATCACGAAGGTGTTGGAAGCGGTGTGTAAATAGACGTGTACAGTATGTACCGTGCGTTAGCTTGGGAAAGCAGTATGTAAATAGACGTGTACAGTATGAACCGTGCGTTAGCTCTGGGAAGTGGTATGTAAATAGACATGTACAGTATGTACTCTGTTAGCTCTGGGAAGCAGTGTGTAGACGTGTACAGAATGTACCGTGCGTTAGCTCTGGGAAGCGTTGTGTAAATAGACATGTACAGTATGTACCGTGCATTAGCTCTGGGAAGAGGTGTGTAGATAGCCATGTACAGTACATACCATGCGTTAGCTCTGGGAAGCAGTGTGTAGACGTGTACAGTATGTACCATGCGTTAGCTCTGGGAAGCAGTGTGTAGACGTGTACAGAATGTACCATGCGTTAGCTCTGGGAAGCAGTGTGTAGATGTGTACAGAATGTACCGTGCGTTAGCTCTGGGAAGAGGTGTGTAAACAGCCGTGTACAGTACATACCATGCGTTAGCTCTGGGAAGCAGTGTGTAGACGTGTACAGAATGTACCATGCGTTAGCTCTGGGAAGCGGTGTGTAAATAGACGTGTACAGTACGTACTATGCGTTGGCTCTGGGAAGCAGTGTGTAGACGTGTACACAATGTACCATGCGTTATCTCTGGGAAGTGGTGTGTAAATAGACCTTTACAGTAGTCTATGCAGTCGTAGTGACTGCTGTATTTAGGACATTGTGTACACAGGCTCATTGTCTCAAAAAAGGTGCATACAGATTAAAAGTTATCTACTATGCCTTAATTATTTGTAAGGTCATGACCACACTAGCTGTTTTGTAGCTGAGCTGGCAAAACAGTATCCATTGTTTCCTATGGAACAATCCACACAGGCTGATTTGTTTTGCTCCATAGACAGTAATGAGCCTAATTACGGTTGGATCAATTACAAAACAGCCAGTGTGGCTATGCAAACAAGACTGTTGAGCAGAATCCAGGACACTTGGGGGGAATAATATTATATTTACAAGACATTCCATTTTACGCCTGTAAGTCTATTCCCCTTTGTCCCCATAGAAAGGCATCTAATTAGTTTTGGCAGAATATCCTTTTAGGTGCGCCGTGCAATCTAATCAAGCTGGTAAGGCCTGTATTAAACATTCTTACATTATGAAAAGGTAAACTGATTAACAAAAGTGACAGATCTGTATAACGGTGTAATAAATAATAGAGCGCTCCTTTAAGCACCATGTATATTTGAGGGGTGCAGAAAAATAAAATGACCCCGATCCCTGGATAAAATGTTTTCCATTCTGCTTCTGTTTCTTTTCCAGATGTTTTATTTTCCTTTGAAGTCGACGGCAGTAACAAAATGGCTCTGATGACTTCTGGGAAAGTTGGCTGCTGTGTCTCTTGGGGCGTTGGAGAAAATGGAGTTCCTTTAGTGCCGCACGCGTTAGGGCAAAATGTCAGCATTCACAGGTAACGCACTGACAATGTCTTCAGGCATATTTGCTGTGAAATGCCTCAAATTACTTCCAATACTTCTAAATGGTATAATATAAAGTAAAATATTTAGCTATATAGCTTTAAAAATCTGGTTTTCAGGTACACTTCCTGTATATGTAGGATGTAAAGCACCAGAGAAAACAATGTAACTGGGGGAGGTCAATATGGCTGCTACGAACATAGAAAATTGGAGAATAGATGTGATATCATAGCTCTACATGACTATTCAGACTGTTATGAGAAATGAGGCCCATTGACTTATATTTATATATAACTATAATGAAATATACTTTTATAGATGGAACTGACATATTCTCCCAAACAAATCACTCAGAGACTCCAATTACTCAGTGATACAGTTTAATATACAGAATGCTAGAAAGTGTTTGGCTTTACTATGCAATAGATTTAGAATAAAGCAAAATTATTTTGCTCGGCAAGAAAAAGAAATGTCTTTTTTTTTTTTTTTTTACAATTCCTTAAATATTAGAGATGTGATATTTGTGCTGGAAGGGTTTAGTTCAGAACCCCCCATTTGCTATTTACTGTAGAATATGAATTGGTAAGTCATGGCATCTGTGTGTGTTTTGGTTTCTAATATGTTCAATTTCCTGTTCCAGAGCGCTAAGAAACATTGATCCAATTGTCTCTATTGGAATATCCGGTTTAACGGATAAAAAGAAACTGTATGAATGGGCAGCAGAAAGCAAGCTCGATCCGAATGATCCAAACAACTCAGATCTCATGCAGCTGGTAAAATATTTTAATCCTATAGTCTGTGGAACCTGCCTGAATTATTCATACGCACAGTATATACTATAGCGCTACACAGTAATGCCTACCAGGAAACCGCACACAGATGGTGTTTTATTACCTGAAAACTTTATGCCTATAGTCATTTCACTAATTTCCAGGCTTTCTTGCCTAATTAATCAAGGGCTGAATTGCACTAATTAATGTTATGTTTTTATTAGAAAGTGTATACCGATGCTGGTTACAAGCAAACAATTTCATAATCGCTTAAGTATTGGGACTTGGATACAGACCTGAATCTACTGTAGGCTGTAAACATGTATATTCTTTATTTTTATTTATAAAGCACCGCTTGGTTACAGAGCGCTGTGCATTTCAACAAGAAAATTAAATTACAGACATGGGAGAAGGGCTGAAAATAGCACAATTTTATTAGAAACATAGAATTAAGAAGATATATAACTTTCAGAGCCTGATTGACTAAAGGGGCGAATTCAGAGCTATACGTGACTATTCGCACTTTAGTCAATAAAGCCCTCAGTGCTAGGCAGAAAACAAGAAGATAGAAGGCCTTGTTCCATAGAGCTTACAATCTAAATGGGAATTAAAATTGAATGCACCCTAGTAAATAGTAGCTTTCTTGTCGAATTTACATAAACCATCCATGAAGGGCCTCTCCTTAAAATTTTACCTTGCCATAATACTTAAAAAGAACATCACTGAATATAGATCACATGCACATATAATAGAGTTCATTTCCTCAGTTGCCCTTACAGCAAATGATGAAAGGGTCTAAACATTTATACCCACCTAAACAATTTGATATGTTTTTCCACTGAAGCGATTTTTTTAATCGTTCACAAAGATCAACCTCTGCATTTACAAACACATGAGAACATATATTTTTTGGTGCCCCAAAACATACCAATGAATTCATTCTTTCCTGCTTATTCAATAAAGTTAAAAAATTAAAACTACAATTATTTTTCTTCTGCTCTGGGGACATTCAGCGGGGATAGATCATCTAAAAGAGTGAATTCTGCAAACAAATAATTTAACCTTTACAAGTAATTATTCCTTCATTTATAGATTGCCAGCAGTGGGGAAACCCCAAAATATTTCAGACTTGAACCATTCCAAGAGGAATTTAACTTTGTGTCAGATGAGGAATTCAACAAGTCGAAACGCTTTAGGCTTCTCCAACTTCGCAATCAGGGGGTGCAGGAATTTCGTGATTATAAGTTTGTTCCCATGTTGGAAAGTCAGATTCCTGACAGCATTTTTGAGGTAGGAAAACAATGACCCTTGTTATTCTTGTTATATTACATATTATTAGTCATACTTTGATATTCATTTGTAGTACCAAATGTTCTACAAATTATTTTTGATTAGTCACAATGCGTATATCATTATTTTGAGCAATTCTAATGGATTCCTAAAGAATTTCTCTGTATTAGCCAAATTATTTTGTAAAGCTGTCTGAGAAAGCCTGGCATCGATAGCATAAAATGTGCTTCTGTTAAAATCTCATTCTTGTAAACGGAATAGGGGAAACCGATTTTCCTGTATTATCAGAGTAAATTATCATTTAAAAATGTGACGTAATGGTGATATATCAAGTAGCTGACAATGCTGAAACCACTTTAAGCTTTTAAAGGGGTATTATAGCGATAAATGATACATACCTGATCGATCTAGCAGCAGTACACAAAATCCTCAGCCCAGGATCGTCCAATGAATATATTGCTGCTCTGCTCACTTCTAGGTCTATACAAGTGACGTTGGTTCCTCACATAGACTCATCCTCGAGTTTCGGTGCAGCTAATCGACTTCGCATGCCCAGATTGATTGATTACGTAGACCCGGAAGTGAGCAAATCAGTGATGTATTCATCTGACGATCCTGGGCTGAGGATCATCAGATGAGTACTGATCTGTATACTTCATGTATTGCTGCTAGGTCGATCAGGTGAAGAATAATTTATCACTATAGTCAGGGCCAGTTTTAGCTATGGGTGATGTGGGCGACTGCCCTGGGCGCAATCTATTTGAGGGGGGCTGTCACACACATCACCCATAGCTAAACTCACCTCCTCCAGCATTCCAGCGATGCACCTCCTCTAAGCGCTTCTCCACAATGAGGTAAGTTGAATGCGATGGTGCTTGTTGGGTGTACTCCCTGTGGATTGGGCAGCTGCCGGCAAGACCCAAAGCATCTAAGAAGTGCTGTCACATTCAACTTACCTCATTGTGGAGAATTGCTTAGAGGAGGTGCAACGCTGGAGGAGGTGAGTGAGGGGCATGAGGCAGTCGCGAGGCAGGGGGTAGGTGCGGGGGCAGGTCAAGGGGTGGTTCTCCTAGTGCGTCATTAGGGCCAGAACCGTACCTGACTGTAGTTCCCCTTTAAGGGTCTAAAGCCAAACCAAACCCAACCCGAATTTCTATTTACCCAGCAGAATTTTAATAACCTTTAAAGATTGTTGCAATTGCTGCAAACTATTCTGTGGTACAAACAAGAACTTTCTAGTTTTCAAGCAAATGAAACGCTTGTGCTTGTTTATTGGAAATATATATGTTTTCTTTTGTATCTTATTTAAAAGAGCTTTGCTTTAACATTTGCCACAGGGATTCTACTGCACATGACTGGGCACCGATCCAAAGGAGCAGCCAGGGAATTCTAGGAAATAATTGCTGTTAAACTTACTATATAACATAATGATAAAACAAATTTCAGGGAAAAAAATGCTTATTTTGTGGGAACTAATGAGATACCAGAAAACTAACTTACTACTTTACTTCTTCTTTAAAGATGTTCATGAGCAGACTGCTGGGTAATGAGTAGTAATCCCTGTTCCAAGTCTCCCTTTTTATGAAAATTCACGTGAACTAACACAGCTCCGTTTCTATCACTGTTACTTCTCTTCTTTTTACTCAAATCCAATCTACAACCAGAGTTAATGCTTGTGTTCACTAGTACTCCATCAAACGACCAGTAACGCCAAAAAAAATAAATACATTCAGAATTCCCACTTGGACTGGCATAGAATTAATTCAAATACAGCGCTTGCAAAAATGTTATCTCTGAGGTTAAGGGGGGAATTCACCAATGTCCAAAGTAGTGCAAACAGTTCGCCTGACCTCGCGACCATTCGAGTCAGTTCGCTAAAATGCTCACTTCTCTCAACAGGCGGACATCGGCCAAGGCTTGAATGCCGTATCAGTCTAATGTCTTCTACGAGTCCGGCAGTGTTTGTCTGTTCGGCAGAAGCTATCTGGCGGCCATTTTGACAAAGTGACTTGAATGGTCGCGAGGT
>WMED01004977.1:3579-20050 GCA_019650415.1 Pipa parva
AAAAAATAAAAAAGACATATTAAATACATACATCATAGTAAGTTGAATCGTTGCAGTCACAGCTTGAACTGTGCTGTGTTTTCACTGCACCGAGGCAGACTTCTCACTGCACTTCACACTCACAAGATTCAGCCCGAAGCTCCTCCATAAGACCTCATATGTCATCATGTTCATTGAGGAGAGCATTCTCATTGGCCCCGCAATGAACATGATGACGTTTGAAGCCTTTTGGACCGCTGATTCCACCAAGTGGGCGGAGCTTCGGGCTGAACCTTGTGTGTGAAGTGCGGTGAGAAGTCTGCCTCTGTGCAGTGGAAATACAGCACAGTTCAAGCGGTGACTGCAATGATTCAACGTCTTTTTTTATTTTATAGCTGTAGTTCGCCTTTAAAGAAAGATAATGTTGCCGTTCCATGTAATTTAAACATCGGCTTACATGTTTCTGTTAGCCTGATATCACTACATACATAAATATTATGACACATCAGTCAGTTTTTTTTAAATTTTGTTCTTCATTCTATGTTTTATGGAAAGAGTATTCCCATAGTGCACTGGAAAAACAGAACTTCATTGAAAAATCTCTGTGTTGATAAGCTTCCTGGAATCTGTATTGCCAAACTAAGACGTCAAAACGTCATGGTATATATGAATTTATATGACAAATGGTTTGTAGAGCAATGAACCGCTACAGATGTAATGTGTCTTGTTAGGCCTCTAACCACATTGCATTAATGACTGGACAAAGTCATGAGTCTTTTGGGCATTATAGCTACAAATCTTGAACAATTGTAGCCCAATTTCATTTATTTATTTTTTGAGATAGGGACATTGCTGTCTATAATATCATTTTATCACTTGTTTTCAAGAAAGCAGAAGAAATGAACCAAGTTTTAGTTAGTTCCCACAAAGTCACACATTCAATTTGCTTAGAAGCATTTTTTTCAAACACCATTCAACAATAATACTATTCAGAATAGGCTGCGTTGTTCCCCTTCCACCTGCCCCAGGAAAATCCATGGATTTGACTGCGATTTACCGGTAGTATTTTAGCAACTGTTAAATAGGGAATCCCTTAATGCATCTGTGTCATGTGACCAAATGCCAAGTCAAACTGAACCGGAAACCCAGCTTGCCTTGGCTAAAACTGAACCTTGGGAGACAATGATTTATGTTTTACCTCTACAATAAATCTTGCAATCTAAAAGATCCCTAAATATAATTTTTTATATTTGTTATTTTATATTTATTTTTCAGACAAGAGTATCCATAGTAATAGTAATAAGATGAATGGAGAAAGAGGCCCATGCCTCAAATACAGACTAACAATTTAGTTATGTTTGTGATGTATAACAAAAGAATGAAACTTAGTAAATGAAAAATAAAGCAGTCCAGACAGTGCCGGCTCTGCCATTAGGCAGAGTAGGCAAATGCTAGGGGCGCCTCCTGCCCAGGGGGGCGCCCCTAGCGCCGGGGAGGGGGCGTGGTGTTGCGGGTGGGTGGGCGCCGGGGAGGGGGTGGGGCGTCGCGGGTGGGTGGGCGCCAGGGGAAGGGGTTGTCGCGGGATAGGGGCGCCGGAAGAGGGGGTGGCGCGGGATGGGGGCGCCGGGGGAGGAGGCGGGGTTTCGCGAGGGGCGGGGCCGCCGGTCGAGGGGGCAGGGCAGCGCCGGAAGGGGGGGCGCCGTTGGAGGGGGCGCCTAGGGCGCCAATAGAGCCAGAGCCGGCTCTGAGTCCAGATATATATGGGCGAAATGTACAAAACTTGAGAAGATTTTTCATTTTAAGCAATAAGTAGTAGATAAGGAAGGAAGCAGCACAATGAATGGTGAATTAAACCATTTAAGCCAATTGGTTTAATTCACCATTGATTTGTTCTGCTTCTTCCTTATCTACTACTTACTGCTTATCTAATGTACTGGGACAGAAGTACAGGAACTAGTAGAGTGTAAATCTACATTAAGAAGTACTCACCTCAGTATTAACTCCAACTTTAGCACTCAACTTTATTACATTTTTCCATTGTAAAAATCGGGTGCAAGAATGAAAAATATCTTAGCTACTTTTCCATCCCAAAAAGACTGAAAAAAAAAATTGATCAAAAAATATCTATCGATATTACTCGACTGTGCACCTGTTTCTACAATGAAAAAAAATAGAGAAGGTTCAAATTGATCTTCTCGAGTTTTGTAAAGTAAAAATATTTAGAATTAGTATGGATGGAAACCGAAAATTGTAAAATGTGTTTCAGAGCAAAAAAAAAAAAAAAAATAAAATGAACATTTCAAAAATGTTTCCTTGTGCAAAAACTGGAGTGCAGTATTGCCTTATTAAGTCTTGCGTTTATCAATTTATCCATCTGTAGGTAAATGAAAAGAAAAATATATTGGTCCTAGCAGCATATGGTTTGAATACTTGTTATTGAATCATTGATCAAAAATCTTATGATGACATAACAGATGTTTTTCTGATGATTTGAAGCTTGAGATGCAAAAATAAATCTCAACCATGACCATAAGCAATTTCTTTCCCGTCCCATCAGAAAGAAGCTTCATCAGACCACATATGTTTTGTATATGGACACCGGGACAAGCTGTTAAAGTCTATAATAAATGCTTCCTCATTAGCACTGAGGAATACCCAAGGTACTGCTTTGTATACTGTCTGTAAGAAAGAGAAACACCAGGAGCAAGTGGGGTCACTGCATTCTCAGGGTAATCATCTTCAATAAATTTAATTCTGACATGACAAGACTTCCAGAAGTATTAAGGACGAGAGATCAACAGCAAATCGACAAGAGAGAAATTAAGGAGCGTTACCAAATGCAATTATTGATGAAAGGATAGTACAATGTTTCTTTTTTTCTGTGAATTGTTTTATATAAAGAAAATTTGGAATAACGTAATAGAAAGGCCTTGGGACCTGTTCTGTATTGGGCTGAATAGAATTTGTTAGAATGCTAAGGTCCATGGGAGGTTAGTAAAGTCAGACAATGGTCAGTCATGCTCATTAAAGCGGTGACCTTGGCTAAATCTGTATGTTTCAGGGTCAACCATTCCCTACAAATTATTTGGAAACAAAATCAGCCCATTAAGCATTAGTAAAATATAGAAGACTAATTGGATATTCTGATTTACAACTTTAGGTTCTGACATAAGGACAAAAACAGGATTTGTCATAGTCAGAATTAATGCATTTTATGATGTAATTAACAAATCTTAGATATTAAAGCCCCGGTAACACCAGAAACATGAAAAATGTAATTGACATATCAGTTATTCCTACAAATGTAGGATTTGATTTATTATGACTATTGTGGGGAATTACTCAAATGGTATAGCAGTCTTCCATATACAGAAGACTATATGTATATATGTATACTATATGTATACTATATGTATATGACTTACTATAAACAGTGAGTTTCTAAGATATTAAACTTTTATTTCCACAAAACAAACTTAGGTACAGCCTTTTTTGCAAAATAAACAAATCCAAATTGCACACCACTTTCAATGCAAAGTCCTTTTCCCAGCAAACCACAGTAGGACTCAAAATGTAGCACATTCCCTAACACAGTTTCCTCCTTTAGCAAGCTGACCACACGAACAGTGGCTCTCCCAGTTGCCTTTTAACCAGGCTCTAATCTGCAGCTGCGGTGACTTACAAAACCCGGTCTGACCTCCAGCAATATGTTTGGATTACTGGGGCTAAATACCTCCCCTCAAACACAAAACCCTCACACTACATTATTTCCTTTGTAATTGCAGCCATCTATCTAAACAAACCCCCACCTAGTGCTGTATTGTATTGCTTTATTGTGCATTATACATGTTTATTAACAGAATATAAACAAACAATACATAGCATTTATACATTTACTTGCCATAAGGTCAAAGTTAAAGCTACTAACACATTTACTTGTCTGTGGCTAAATATTTATAGCTATATGTGCAATCCCAAAGATTTTTCTGCCACCATCTGAGAAATTTCTTGGACATTGCATCAGTATCCTGAGATGATAAGGATGTCCTACATGTATAATGTGGCCTAATATTTTAAATAAAAGGCATGTTCTCCTAGATCAAGCAAGCATTTTTTTTCCTGCACATATTTCCACATAATTAAAGAAGACCTAAAGTAATAAAATAGGACAGATAAAATACTTACCTTATACAAAGCTGATAGATTACAGTCACAGCATGTGCTGTGCTGTAATTAGCCAGCAGCCGAAGCTTCCCCCGACGCCTCCTTCACAGCGCGCTGGATGACTGAGAAGCCAGTGCGCAGCTCCTTCTTCCTGCTTCCCCAGCTTCTAAATCATCACACTCTTTGCGGGGAGCGTTCTCATTGGCCCCCGCAATGAACGTGATGATGTTTAAGCTCTGAAACACCTGAGGTGTAACAGGGTGAGAGGAGCTGCAGCGCTGGCTGCCTGTCAGCCAGCGCTGTTAAGAAGCATCGGGAGTTGACTAATTACAGCACAGCTCATGCTGTGACTGTAATCATTCAGCTCTGTATAAGGTAAGTATTTTATCTGTCCTTTTTTGTTTTTTCTTTAGTTCTCCTTTAATTCTCATAATTCTTTCAACTACAGGAAATTCATCACCATCAAAATCTGACCCAGAAAATGAAAGATGTCAGTGCTCTAATGGAGTTAGTCTGGTCAAGCTACAAAGTAGAAGGAAATCCTTTGAACGTATCCATGTATGCTGAAGCTACTAGCATAAGCCGTATGTACATTATCTATTGAAAGGTGTGTTTCAGAATATGGCAGTATTATAGCTACAGTCCCATGATTCCGGGTGCAGAACTGATGGCTCTTTTTTAGGGCGTTATTGACTAAAGTGAGAATTCAACTGTCAAAGTGAATTTTCACCCTTTGGGGTGGCTACTCCCTGATTCTCTACTCCTTATTGATTAAACAGTGGATTCCCATAGTAAATCTAAGACCTTGACAATATTCCCATAGTGAAGTTGCTACTGCATCAGTAGCTGTCTATTGTATAGTATGTAACCATCATTAGCTGGTGAATTCGCCACATTGCTGAGTTTGCTGAATACCCAAATATGGTGAAGGGGTGAATTCACACCTTTACAAGATAATTAAGACTTTAGTCAATAACTCCCTAAGTCCCTAAAATGAATGTAAACTCAGCCGGGACTGCACACTGCTATTTTGTGTCAATTACTCCATTTTATGATTAAGGGAGGCTTGCTGCCCAAAACATTAATGCTTTTCACCTGTGGTGATAAATTGAGTAATCTCCACAAAACAGTAATGTGCAGTACTGGTTTCTTGTCTGGTTATCCTATATATGTTGAAGGCCATCACAGCACCTAGAGGTCCTTGCACCTGCCTGTATTCACTGTAGTTTAAAGAGTAGAATGTGTCCAGAACCTGCTACACTACTCACTCATTAGCAGTTTCCTAATTCCATTCACCTTATTTGCCCATATTTTTCATGGTCTACATATAGGATTATGTGTTGGCTCCTTCTCTTCTCTGGCAGAAGATATAATCCATCTGGAGTCCTATAAGGTGACAACCCTGGAACAATAACCCCAACAGTACCTTTTGCCTATGTCTCTAGCACAGTGAATATAGTAAATCATGTAACAGAAATATTTTCATTCCAAAGGGTCATCAAAATGTGAATCCCTGACCAAGAGATTTGGGTTAGTTGCCTTGGGGTTTTTTAGCCCTTGCAATGCCTCCAGTAGGACCTGTATGCTTTAATTACTCTGCAGGTTCTGCTGAGCTGTTTGACAATACTTTATATGTTTGGTAATATTTCAGCACCATCGACCATCGCAGGATATTAGTGGTTTGTGTTCGATTATGAGTGGTTTACACACATACAGTAATCATTAAAATATAACAAATGACGCACTTTAACCCACATATACATTCTTTTGAAACACATGAAAGAGAAATTCCTGTGCAGATATTCATTTCTCTACTAGAAACCAAACCATGTCAGACTTTATGGTTTACATGAATGGAAAATATGTTTGATTTGCACCTGGGTCAGTTTTGTATACAATCAAGCAAATAAGTGAAACCTGTTACGGTTTCTGCCCCGAGGACCAGCTGCAGAGATATTTTTGTGAAAAAAAAATAAAATAAATTCAATTATGTTATATTTTGGCCAAGAAACCATCAACATACTTGTTATGTAAACTGCAATTTTTATGACCAATTCTCTTGTTAAAGTCTGAAGTATTTAATAAAAGAAACCCGAAATCCCCTTTATCCCATTATAACACTAACAGCAAATCTCTTACACAAAATTACAAAGGGGGCTTTAGCATTAGCACGTTAAGGGACATATTTATCTAACAATGTATTTCAAAGAATATGAAAGAAGTGAAGGCATATTCCCAGCAGAGAAATACCGTCTATTTTCACACATTGTCACACAGAACTTTCTGGGCATAGTCGGGTGAATAGTAACATTGATGTATTACAGAGAATTCTTCATGAATAGGTGCATTGTAGTGAAGCCATCAATGGGGGCTCATTCATGAAAGCCCAAACAGTTGCAGTCAGGATTCGGGTCCGTTCGCCACTTTCCAATCTTTGCGCATTTATTAAACCCCCGTGACGTGGTGAATTCTCAAGCAATTTGGACGCTTGCGGTGGTCATGAAGTTACAGAGCTCTTTACATCACTTTGTGTGCGTGTGCACAGGTAATTAGGTTATTCATGAGTGGGAGTGTGTCTAAGTAGTAAATGACACAGGGCGTACTGTGTTGAGTTTGCCCGTTTTACATTGCCAGATCAAAGTGGTGAATTAGGGGGCTGATGGTAGGGCTGCTACTGTCTACTACACCGTACTATGCAATAACCATATCCAACACTGTTCGCTTCTTCGCTATGGAAGTCTGCAGTATAGTTAACACGTAGAGAGTAGCAACCTGAAGTGACACGAATAGACTTCAAGGGAGCGAAATTTATTAAAATCGGTAAAATTACCGATATCATGATATCGAAT
This sequence comes from Pipa parva, assembly GCA_019650415.1. NCBI lineage: Eukaryota > Metazoa > Chordata > Amphibia > Anura > Pipidae > Pipa > Pipa parva. Next base: position 10,572 of record WMED01004977.1, read on the forward strand.
GAGTTTTTACCGATATCGCAATATCAGTAACATTGAAATCGTGATATCAGAATTTTACCAATATTGATATCGCAATTTCAGCCGTTCTGACATTGAAATCAATAGTTCGGCCGAAATTCAATTTTGCGATATCAGTAAAAACTCATTCGATATCGCGATATCAGTAAAAACTTATTCGATATCGCAATATCAGTAAAAACTCATTCGATATTGCGATATCGGTGAAAACTCATTTGATATCGCGATATCGATGCTATCGCTTTTAATAAATTTCGCCTTTGCAACTGTCAAGTTCTCAATTTAATGACTAAGCCCTGTAATCTTCCTGTGAAACCATTTAAAAGAGACAATTCCAACATAACTGTCTTATTCTACATTAACGACAGCATAATATCAATAGGCATGAATTATCCAAGGAAAGGGCGGCGATGTCAGCATTTTGTAGCATTTTTGCTGCTGTCATTGACACCAAAGGAAAATTGCATAAATGAAAACAGTTGCTATTTGCATTCATTTCAACGGCAAAGAATTAGCAGCTCAGCTGTCACTTGGTCATCATCACATTTTCTAAGCCTTCTCAGTTAAATGCCAGCTCTTATACCCCCAGTTTGCCACTTTCATTCGGCAAGTCCAGTCTGTGTATTTAGTAGCGAGACCAGATGCGTCTAAAGGTCTTCGTCTGTCAATGGGATTTCCAGCAATTCCTCTCAGATCCACTTATTTCAACTACCAAAAATATATGAATGGCCACACTCACATTAGAACGTAGAAGTAGAATAGGTGAATTCTCCCTGAAGATGCTGCTTAAGGAGGCACGATGTGTTGGAGTTGTCATCACACTGTGACTCTAGGAAGTATTTTGAGGTGACAGGTGCACTTTAAGCATCCATAGCTAGTCCAACAGAAAACATTTTATCTATGCTTTAGTGTTTCTTTTTGAAATCATAATTTGCCAGTGATAGGTTACTTTATTCCCACCTCCAGCGGCTCGACTATATATATATATTTGACAGCCCAACCCTGTTCAGGACAAATGATTATTTTCTAATTTTTCAGCTCCATCCCACCAAAAGGCGAATAGGTCTAAGGTGAAGGCCCTTTAAACACGACCCCAATTTGTATTGTATGTAAATGGGTCATTCTTATCACCTAGCTCCGCAGCTTCTTTTTTCTTCCATGAAAGTAGTGCAGGATGGGTCATTGTCTGTGAAGCCATCAATGATATATTCTCCAACAAAGTATCCCTAGAGAACGTGATTCTACTGAAGCCAATGATCCTTGAATATCTCTAAATATAGTATGTAAAGAACATTACTGGAAAAGCTGTAGTCGTATTTAATAACTGAAGTTGAATGAATCTCTCCGAAATAGTGGTAATGAATTACAACCTAGATCAATTTTAAGCATTGAAATAAAATAATAAAAATTGAAATGCGGCATTATTCTATGTACAGAATTTATTAAAATGATCACTAAGTATCGTTATTTTTTTGAGTAGTAATCTAAGGACAATATAGGTTGTAATTAAACAACAGCTGCTTGACTGCAGGATATCTTCAGGGCTTGAGAAGAGCATAGTTGAGTTACAGTTGTTCTACAGGTTATTTTATTTTTAGGGCTTCAGCACTTGACTGAATGGATGTTTTTATTATTATTTAACAAATGTTAAATATTTAAAATATTTTCTCTTTGTTTAGTAGGCTTTTCAGAACCTAAAATGACAGTTTGGAATCTCATTATTCTTCATCGCCACCATTTTAAAATAAATTACTAGAGCTGTCATACCTGACAATAATAATAGTTCCAAATATGACAACAATGAGAGAACATTATATTTAACATGAATCAACATGGTATGATGTTTAGTGACCTGAATGAGTTCAGTCCAGGTTCAGTTAGGTTAATGCAGAAAAGAAGTATTAAAGGCGTCCATGTTTAAGCAGCTGCAGAATGAGTGCAAAATAAATGTAACCTTAATAACCCAACAACCTTTATGACAAAGCAGGAATTTAGCAAGTGGGAGATTACTGTTAGTTAACAAACTACGGATATGTTATTACCTCCAACCTCACTGTTAATGTTTTACAGATCCATAAAGCACACAAAGTTAAATGCAGAACTTCATTAAATTAGTCAATATCAATTCTAACCTTGTCATCTATGAATAAAGGAGACTTTTGCAAATGATTTTGTGGAGGCCTAAGGTTGTCAAGTGTATGAAAGACTATACATGAACTTCTCAGTGTATTATCTGTTATGTCATTATGACGCAGGTGATTTTTTTACTATATAAATATTCTGAACTTTAAGGGGGTTATTCACTAAGGTGCGAATTCGACTGTTGAATTCCCATAGCAAATCCGTGACAATTTCCCCATTCTAAAGTTGTGACCGTGACAATTTTTAAAGTTGTGACTGTGACAATTTTCCATAGTAAAGTCACGACTGCGACAATATTCTCATTATAAAGACGCAACTGCGACAGTAGCAGTTTATTGTGACTGTCTTTAGCTGGCGAGTTCACACCTATACGCAACAATTTAAACTTTAGTGAATAACCACCTAAGAGCCTTATTGACTAAAGTCCGAATAGTCGCGTAGAGCTATGAATTTGCATCTATTTTCCACTTCCCCATATTCTCTTATTGAGTAAACTCTGCAAACTGGGTGACTACACTAGTCATGATCTTATGGAGCTCTTCGCGTCATTTTGTGTGCACGTGCACAGGTACTTCTACTATTGACTAAGATGAGGAGTGTGTTGAAGGTACGAATGCGAATAGGTGAACTGCTCTGAATTCACCTGTTTAACTTAGCCACTTCAGACTGGCGAATTGGGGGGTTGATAGCAGGGCACTGGTGTTGTGTAAGGTGACTATTTCTTCAAAAGTGACAATGGCGACTGCGAGTAAATGGAAATATGACTTAGGGACAAGGGGACAGAAATTCAGTGAAAACCACTGCATTGAAACAATTCTAAATTGTTTTGAAATTTAAATAACCTTTCAATTATTGTAATTCATGTCTTCTTCTTTTAAGGGAGATTTTGGCATGTTTCGAAATAAGTCCTTTAAAACAAAACACCTTCAATTAGAATTTCCACTTCATTCCGTTAAAACCCATTGACAATGCACACGCTGCAGTGCTGATATAGGTTGAGATGCAAGCTACATGTGCACCTATTTTAGCAGCCATGCAGCATGTATTCATACTCATTTTACTCTCCATGTGCATTTTGCATGTGTTTGGTTTTAAAGGGATGATGTAGCAACCCTACCTATAATATAAACTGACCATTTCTTTAATAGAAACTATTTTTTTTGCAGAATATTAATTGATTTAATACTTTACTGGGAATACGCTCCTATTTAAAAAGGGAAATATTTGAAATATACAGCCTGGAAGGTAATAAAATCTATTATGTATACATTTCTGCAGTATTGTATTTACATGAAAAGTATAACTGGATTATGGGATGATCTTTGCATCTTTTGTTTTGTTTTTGATTGAAGAAAGAGTTTCTTGTGCTATTGAAATATAAAATAGGCAAATTCTCCCTTTAACCACTCTAGCATTGTGCCGCAGGGATTTTATTGAATTGATGATCTAGTCAGCATATTTTATCTGGTGCTGGAACCATATGCTTCATTTATTTCATAGTAATGCCTTGACTTTTAAGTCAGCCATTTTGCCTCAGTCCCCCAGTGAGCAGTGTCAAGGACACTGGTTGAGGGGAAGTACTAAAATCACAAAATGGATGCCATGTACTGCTTTTCCTGAGTGACATGTAACAACTGACATCTGAATGTAGATAAATTGAATACAGGTTGTGTCTGGGTAATTAGGCTATTATAAGTTTGACTAACCTAAACAGAGGAATTTGTTATGACTAAGCCTTTAGTGTCCCTTTAAGATTTGAGGTCTCCTATATGAAAGATTTGCTGTTGGCAGATTTTCCACTTTATTTAGTAGTTCACCATGAAAATCATTTTTAGGATAAGTATCAATATGTTTTAAATGCAAAAGAAAAAACAGAGAGATGCAGACACTGAAATAGTGGTATATAACCATACTTTACTTCACCGCTGTATAGATATCAGGCTGCTGCCCCCTTGATACTTTTTGGTTTTCTTGATATCTACACAGTGGTGAAGAAAATATGGTTATATACCACTAATTCAGTGTGTGCATCTCTTTATTTCTTCTGGATTTTAGGCTATTGATACTACCAAGTATCCGGAGAAATTATACTAATGTGTTTTAAATGAACTTCCTTGTATAATCTTATAAATGGCATGTTCTGACATCAGCTTGGGTTTATCCCACATAGCAAGCGACAATGCTAACACTCTCCAAATGTTATAAAAACCATGGTTTGGATGAATGTTCTCCATTGCAAATTATAGAATCATAAAATTATTTTATGTGTTAATAGTAGGAAAATGAAAAAAAAAAACCCAGTATATTAAAAAAATGTTTATATTGGGATACTTAATAAAATACCAAAAAGAGTTTTGTACTTTATTTCCCCTTTAACATACCATAACCATGAACTTGATTCAAGTTCTCAGTAGTTTTGTGGATCAATGGGAGAACATTGTTGTTGTGTTGCTCATGGCAGTGTGAGAACAGCAGCACTGAAGGGGAATCCGTATACAGTATGGACCCTTAAATGGGAATCTTTGATCAGGTAGGTACTTTGGCATGGAGGGGGAGTATATGAGAGGTTAAGAGAGATTCAGGCAATCTATTACTTGAGAATAAAGAGAAATAGAGAGAGATACTGAGATTCAAAGGGAATTTGACATGATTTGCATAAAAGCATTTAGCCTGCAGCCTTGTGCTTTATTATGGTAATGCATTTCATCAATAATTTCAGATATCCTTTTAAATGACAAAAACAGGTGCACTATCATCTCTGTATTGTACATAACAGCATCAAATGGCAGTTTGTAAATTATTTTTGTGTGTTGCAGGGACTACATTAAGAAGAAAGAAGATAAAGGACTGACGATTGTCACTGAACTCCCTCTGGAGTCACCTGATCTCAGGAATGGCTCTTCTTTTAAGTCAACAGGGCAGTTAACTAAGGTCCCTAGATTTGGAAACTTCCCCAGCTGGTTTAATTCACTCTTAACTTAGTTTATTTACTTAACATACATAAACTGTGAATATTAGTGCCTGTAGTCCTCTGTAATGAAAGCAGTGACTTTAAAGGGACAGTACGGCCAAAATTTTAAAAAATGCATGTGTTAGTATATAGTAATTACTAACTTTTATTAAATGCATTTAATTTTCCATTTTGGCCATAAAATACATTTTCTTACCTGTGTAGAAGTGCTATCCAGCACTTCCTTGTTTGGGAGTCCATCTTCTTTTTGTGCCGCCGACTCTACCGTGTCCTGTTGAAGCAGTTCAGTTCAGCCGCATTCTCCTCTTCTGCCGCTCTGCCTGTGAAGCCCTGCGCCGGCATTTCCTAATAGTCACATTGGAGAGCATGCACATCATCAATGCGTCCTCCCTTGATGACGCGCATGCTCTCCCATGTGACTATTAATATCTCCTATATACTAACACATGCATTTTTTTAAATTTTGGCCAGAGTGTCTCTTTAACAGTTGAATTTTAAGACGATGATGCCACATTTGTCTTAGACTCCAAATCTTGTTGAGGTCACACCTGAACTCAACCCCCATTGACAATTTAAAGGGTATTTAAAGAGTGAGAAAGCCAATCATTCAATAACAACATGAGATACTCTTTGAAACATTCTGAAATAATGCTATAATTACAAGAATATTCAGTTTTTGGTAAATTTTGCCTTGGACAGGAGGAATAAAGAGTTGAAGAATGTGTGTATTCATCCTCCTTTAGCTGAATAAGCCTTTGTCCTGTATGTCCATTTCAACTTTAGCTTTGACACACAATGCAAAGAAGGAGACGGGCACAGAAACATTTAAAAGTTTTATTTAATCATCACATAACATGTTTTCAGTCTATGTGACTCTTTGTTAAGTGTCATGTTGACACTTGATAAATTATCCCAGGGATTTAAAAAACATTTAACACCACTTCTCTGCCTATGAGATGCTAATTTTAGATTTCCAAAAGAGAGATAATCTGGAAGTAATTTGGGAGCCAATAAGGAGACTGCTATACACACTACCTAATCGGAACTTTATCTTTTATTATTGTATCAAGTAAAGAAAGGTGTCAAAGCATTACAGTGATAATAGTGTGACTTTATAGCAGACTCAAAGGAATGAGAACTGACTTATTCAGATGTAAGATGAACTTTGCTATGATGGTCTACTTATAACAAGTTCATGAGATGTTGTCAGTTTATAATCTGTAGGAAATTAGAATCTGTAGGAAAGCGCTCAAAAAATAAATAGCAATAGTGCCTTATCAGTGAATCAAAAAACAGAAAGAGGAAACCATAAAATAACCAACACTCAGTGTGAGTGTGTAAGAAAAAATATAATAAGAGCGATATGCAAAACACCCAATAGTTCTGTAGGTGTAAAAAACATATAAACCCCTGTACAAGGGGAAGCGCACCAGAAACACTCTTTAAACTTTCATTGTAAGATAAGCTCCTCCCATCTCTATTCACCAGATACAGACTAAGGAAGAAACACTTTACATTTCAAAAGCCACTGAGAGTTACAAATGGCCCCACACCTCACACCTATGGACTAATGGCTCAATTAACCCTCTCCCAGTTTGTCTCGTACTGCAATTTGGTGTATTGTTTAGTTGCATTACTGTAATTCACATTTATATACACTCCATATGGGTGTCAAACAGATTACATCTGTACCAGTTTGTGACTTTGTAGTTTTGCAATGTTGTTTTACTAATAATAACTCACTGTATAGCACCAATCTGTTACTTTTTACTGATAATATCTCACTGTATAGCACCAGTCTGTTACTTTTTACTGATAATATCTCACTGTATAGCACCAGTCTCTTACTTTTTACTGATAATATCTCACTGTATAGCACCAATCTGTTACTTTTTACTGAAAATATCTCACTGTATAGCACCAGTCTCTTACTTTTTACTGAATATCTCACTGTATAGCACCAGTCTGTTACTTTTTACTGATAATATCTCACTGTATAGCACCAGTCTGTTACTTTTTGGCTTTGATGTTGGATTGATTAGATTTCATTGCTTTGTTCCAGTCTGTGATTTATTTTTTTGATGTCAGGAATGGATGTTAAACTGATAACATTTTACTATGGTGTACCAGTTGATGTATAAAATTGTTTTTTGTTCCATGCCGTACCTGAAGAAGAGACCTAAGTAGTCTGGAAAGCATCTATTCCATTAGCCTATAAAAGGTATCACCTATACTCTACTTGTCTCTAAGAAAAAGCTTATTCACACTTCAGGATCCATAAGTGACAGAAAACCAAATTGGCAGAAGGGAAGTTGTTGAATGTGCAGAATTGTTGTACAATGCAAAAACGTTTGTTCAGTTTGATTAGAAATAGTATAAACAGATACTCACAAACATATTCGGTAAAAAACATGTAGTACAGTAAGAATAAAAGTCTCAATGCGTTTCACCAGAATTTGTATGATTTATCTGCTCCTGAGGAAATGGGACACTGCAAATTCTGGTGAAACGCGTTGAGACTTTTAGATTAGCGTAACATAGATTTTTACATTCTCACACTTCAGTTAGGTTACAAAGATGATATTTAATATGTCTCTGCACCTTCCTATGTAGTTCATGGTGTTAGTACTAACATCTCATGCCATTAATTAGTTATTTACAGAGCCTCTTTTTTAATGTTAAAATTGTCATTTGAGATTTTGAAAAACTTGAACGATTTAGAATATATTTTCGGACAGGATATAAATAAGCAGATTCCAGTGGAAACATGCCGCAAAATTACAATTTCCTGTGCCTGAAGATTACAAAGCCTGGTCTGTCTTCTAACGGATTTTGGAAGCTCTGTAAATGAGGTCATATTTTTTGAATCAAGTCAAGCCAACTTGTTTGCTCTCTTGACATTGGTTGCCGATGAGTAAATAGGCGTTTCATCTGCATATCTGACTTGGAATGAAGGGGTCTGGCATGAGTGTTTTGTAATGTACCATATGACACTGATAGGATTATTACAACAAACCGCTATGTGCAAAGTTGAAGTTGCTAAAATCTTCTGTTCATTCCAGGAGAATTTACAACATGTAGCACTTTCAACATAGCAACCATTTTTAAATTCCTATGACCAATGACTTTGGAAACTTTATTGTGTGCAAATATCCACAATTAAAACATGGGATTGTTTTTGTTTATGATGTTTAATCAGTAATGAAGAAAATGTATCTCCAATCCCCCCTGATAAGTTGTACGTTTCATTGAATGTTCAAAACTAGAAAATCCTAATAAATAAACCCCGACCATCCCTGCCCTGCGAATAGGAAAAAAAAACAAAGATTTGATGTGCTTTCTGAGGTTATATTAATAAATGACATAATGCAAGAGATGATTACTAAAGATCGTTGTTTAGAAATGAGCTAATCTCTGTTTCTGAAACTTATTCCCCCGGTGATTAAAACTGATTCATACAATTCAGTCTCCAAAATGTTTTGCCCCAATAAATGTCAGTGTTAATTAAATTATTTTTTCAATCTATCATATTTACCCATTTCCAGTGGTTTTAAATTAATAGTCACATTCTTACAGAAGCCCCTACTCTCTGGCCCACTTCCTGTTCAGTTATTCCAGGGATGTTAAACTCATTTTTGCCAAGGGACACATCAGCCTTATGGTTGCCTTCAAAGGGCCGATTGTAATTATACAGCAGTTAAGCATAGCAGGCTAACTGTTAAGGCACAGTTACATTTATACAGCTTTACAATCACAATCAGCCCTTTGAAGGCAGCCATAAGGCTGAACATATTGTTAAATAACCTGGGACACCATATCACACAATCCTCGTCCACTAATCAATACTGAAAATAAAAACTAACCCAAACCTTCTAGTCCAAGTGCTTTGATTCCATAATAGGCAGACCTTATGGCTCCTCCAGAGGCAGCATAGATAATACATTTTGTGGTTCCATGAAACATCTTTATCCTCTTTAAATCCTGCTGACCCAGTGTACATACTTCTTCTTTCATTGCCATTCACCTGCCACAAAGTGTAATGTGCTTCTGTACCTGCTGATTCCCACCCCTGCACTCTCCAGCCTCCATGTGCTTCACTCCCAGAGTTCCTCAGCTCTCCAATCCCAGGCTCCGATTTAGCCATCCGGACGGCTGGAACTCAGTGTTCAGTGCTACCTGCATGGCGCTATGATAACATCAGTTATAGCCAATCCACTGACTTTTGACTGGATGCCCTCAGTGCTCTGGGAATCTACCAGCTGTCGTGATCAATAGGAATGTGCTGTGCCTGCCACAATTAGCCCCTCAATGCCTGCCATAGATATGGCAGGCACTTAGTGCCTGCCAT
>WMED01004978.1:0-20048 GCA_019650415.1 Pipa parva
TTTTTTTTTTTTTACCTTGATGCCTTAAATATGCCTAAAGTACAAATGTTGATAAATGTTAATGATGTGCATTCGTTTTAGATGTCTTGGATCATCTTTTGAAGTGCTTTTCCTTACAACAGAATATTCCAGATGTTGTATCTGTGAAGTCCAAGAACCAAGAGTATCCTACATTGGATGGAATAAGAATTCTAAGTCTGCTATGGATAATCTCTGGTCACACTAGTCAACTTTCCTTTGTGTTCAATATAGGTGATTCATTTAGTCTTTACGCTGATAAAGCCATATAATGTTTTTATAGAAAATGCATCCTATCATCAGCAATATTGAGTGGGACTAAGCTTCTTGTGACTTTTTTTGTAAACGGTTTACAGCTTACAGTCATGATGCATTTTGTCGTCCACCAATAAAGTGGTTTTTGTACATATTTTGAAGCTGTTGACAAAAATGCATTGTGTGAAACTGCTCTGACATGTAATAAGAAATGATTATAGGCTGGAAGAAATTTGCATTTCTTCATTGTTTTTTAGGGACCTGTTAATGACTTACATTATTAAAACAACCAATACACCGTCCACAAACCCAAAAGGATTCGCATAAGTAAACAATAACATTTAAATGTTATACATTTTATTTAGTGAATTTAGACTTGAAATGACAAAATCAAATCAAAAATCAATTTTTTTAAAAATTTTATATTCTCGCAGAACAGCAATTACACTTGTTAACATACACTTATATTCACTAAAGTCCGAATTGTTGCGTATAGGTGTGAATTCGCCAGATAAATACAGTCGCAATATTCTGCTACTGTCGCAGTCGGCATTTTTGTCAGTGTATAAAGTGTTTGTCTGCTTTATATTGGAGAAAACCAATTACTTCCTAAGGAGTAGGCCCGGTCATTTTGACACAGTTAAAAAACCTTGATATCGATATCAGTATGAAAAGGGGAGTCCCATTAAAGACATGCCAAAGTTTTCCAGTTTTAGCTGAACGATACATTGATATTATTGAACGATATTGCCATGCAACTGTATAGGGGAGCTGTGCAAGGTATATTACCCAGGCAGAAAACTGTGCCGCAAAATGTCTCATGTGTCAGAGACCTAAGGCATATGATTACAACACATACATGTTTTCTGAAGCAGATGGGTTGTAATCCTCTATAGTGGCAGCCATTGGCGGCTCTGGCCCTATTGGCGCCCTAGGTCCCCCTGGAACCCCCCCCTCCCAATCCAGTGCCACCTCCTCTTGCGACAACCTCCCCGGCCGGCTGGGAGGTTACTGCCAATTGGGAGATTTAAAGTTGAGCCGCGGCTGCAGTAACCTCCCAGCCGGCCGGCACTGTAAAAAAAAAATGCTAGGGGCACCCCTAGCATTTGCCTACTCTGCCTAATGGCAGAGCTGGCACTGGTGGCAGCAATGTAGTCCTTCCTTTCAATGTGAAATGAAGGACCCAGCTTGCTGTTGTATAAGCCACCTGCATAATGGGCTTTTATAAATAAGCACATGCGGGTTAACATTTAACATAACTTTTTATTGTCTATGGTATCCCCTGGCTGTGGCATTCTGCAACAGACATTGTAATATACATGAATTGTAAACCTCCAAAGATCCTTAAAAAAATGTAAAATTTAAAGAGTTGGTAAGACCTGGGATGTTGAACAACTGGGGCTTGTGTGTTGAGTGTAGTCATGTAGGAGTATTGCAGTGTACCCAAGGAGTGGGTGTATGTTCAGTGACACAAACATAACCCTAACCTGCTCATTTCCAGTCATTAACTGCATTGGAAGGACACTTTAGCCACTCTACTTCTAGATGGGGTGTTTTTCCTCTGTGACTCCCCAATGCCTTACAATGCTAAACGTGACTTTTGCCATGAGTGTCAAGACAAGGGGAAGGCAGGGTAGGCAGTCACTTAGGGCACTGCCTATGTTGCTGGAGGGGGGGAGCTGCTGTTTGCTGAGGGACAAAGCCCATTTAGAAACTCCTGTATAGGCAGTTGTCTGAGGTAGCCGCTAATGTCATAATATGGATGGTAACTAGTATACTGTATCTCTTGTCTTGTAGACAATTCATTTGAATGGAAAACAAAAGTGCTTGAAAATCCAGTGCATTTTTACACGCTGAGTGGCCCCGTGTATTTGGGGGTGGATTCCTTCTTTCTATTAAGGTAAAAAGGAAAAAAAATCAATGTTATATCTACAACCAGTCAAACGAACTGGGCATTTTCCATTTAACGAGGGTTCCTCTGTGTAAATTCTAATGACCCTTTAATATTCAGCTAATTCATGTCATCTGATTCTAACGTGGACTAGCGTGGAACGTTGCTATACCCATTTGTGTCAACAGTTTCAATGTTACGTCCTTTATGTCCTAAAGCCCCCAGCCTCATGCTGGTTTTAACTTCAGTGTTGGAACAAAGCTGGCTGAGCCCACCAGAGAAAATCTAATCCCAGCATGCCCCTCACCTGCTCACAAAATAGCAATTTTTACAAACACTGCGCGACTATCCTTACAAATGTCACAAACTTCCACTAAAAACATTGTTCAGCAATTGTTTTTAAACTATTCGTAACATCTGCCCAGGTGTGGGTCTGTTGCTGGCTGACAATTATTTCAGTGCGTCATCTGTTAAGGCCAGTGCCCTGTGTCTATGATATGAGTGGTCGTTGACCCTGTGTTGACAGGGTAGAAACCATTAGCGATGAGCTGATTGCTCCAGTATTACTGTAGTCAGAGGAAGCCAGGGTAATTTATCAACAGGGGTAAACTTTACAGAGGTCTATTAACCTATAGGAACCAATCAGAAGTTGTCTTTTATTATTCTTGCTTTCTTATACCATAGAAAGCTGACTGCTGATTGCTTGCTGTGGGTTACTAGACCTCTGTAAATGATTGCTTCTTGTTGATGAATTCGCCTGATGCTTTTTTTGGTCTAGACTTTAGCCCACTAATTGGAGCAGCCAAAAGATCATCCGACCCACTACAATCAAATCCCGGGCCTCGTACATAAACATAGCATTGTTCGAATACAAAATGCAATAAAGCCTTTAGTCTGTAGAAGGTCTAAGAAGCATGATCTAACATCTTTTTTTTTTTTTGCAAGACGAGGACAATTAAACACACTCAGCAATCAATACAAACTGACAACTCTGTATAATGTCAATCATTTTGTAACAATCAGATATTTAGTACCCTAATGGTAGCTAGCCCTAGTACTATTAGCAATGCCCATTCTAATTATAGTAATGTAAATGCTTTGCCCACTCTGGACTACCGAGTTCACTCTTCCAAGCTCTTTAATTGCTCCAGATGACGTTCTCCTTTTGTAGATAGGAACATCAAATAAACATTCAGCTCTTCCAAAAGTAATGATTACATGCATTAGGATTCTGTCTAACCCAAAATGCCAGCCAACTGTCAGTCTAATGGGGGGTCACAAAGGCCGCAAGTCAATCGCACCTAACAGCGTGATTACATTAAAATGATGATTTAATTGTAGCTCCTTCCTTGAAAAGACTGGTGAGGCTCCTTGTGAAATGTAAGATGGCATTTTGATAAATGTAATACAGCAGCTGAGATATTTAATGTACTGCTAAGACGCACTAATTAAATTCAGATAACATTTCTTGGTTTTTCCTGCCTTGATTTAATAAAAAAAAAAGGGGATGTCCACATGCAGGATTTAAAGGCCTTAAAAGGGCAAACACGCTTGAACCAATTCAATTAAAATATTTTATAATACACATTTTATTTTAAGCAGAGTATTAATAAACGTGTATTTTCATTGCTTTTTTTTTAATATTTAAAGTGAACCTGTCTCTTCTGAATAATCTACCTCTCGCTTGTTTCAAGGCATTAACTGACGGGATCTTTGTACGGTTTAGCTTGCACACTGCTATACATTTTTTTACTGTTACTGCTACCAATTTGGAGCTGAAGGAAATTGTTATGTATCACCGTCCAATCAGATCCTCCAAAACAAAGGAGGGGATGCGTGTAAATATTTACATTGCCCCGAGGGCTCCTGTTGCCATGGAGGCATTTTGTGAAACAGAGCAGTAAAGATTGTGCCCATTACTGTAATCAGCTCAGATACTGATCTTAAACATCGGAAGGGGGGAGAGGGATAGTAACACATCTATAAAAGAACAGTAATCCCCCCAAAAAAGATGAAAATGCCTCAAATTCATAAATAGTTTCTGGTCTATTTAACAAAATGGCTGCTGTCAATAAAAACAGTCAGAAAACAATAAAATTCATTACTTTAAATAAGATCTAAATCTTGTATCAATCTCTTGTTAAATCGATATGTTTGATATATAACATGAATAGAATAAAAGTTAAATAGTAAGATCTGATTCACCTCTAAGAAGTTATGAGCTCTTGTGTCATGTTGTTCCCTAACAGTACAAGGCATCCATTTTGCTGTTTTAGACACTCCCCCTTCCTCTTACTAGAGCTCTATGAAGACCTATACTGCAGATCTTGCCATGCTAATCCAAATAGGAATTTTTATTTTTGGGTTGATATTGGCCCTTTTACTGCAGCTTCTTTCCATACTTTCTAATGGGTTTATCTTGAATGTATCTGTGTTTATTTTAGTATCAGTCAGGGGTTGGGAGAGGATACTTGATGCAATGCACCAAAGCTACAAAGATGACTCATATTCCAAGGGCAATATTCCATTGGATGATTTGGCCTTCACAATGCTATCGCTTGCAGTACAGCCTGCTCATTGGATAAAGCTGTATTTATCTATGCATGGTATGGGGTGCATGAGTTTGATCCTTCCAGCTGATTGGTTAGAGATTTCCCCTAATGGGAGCCTACTTTGCATCAGGATGTCCCACCTGCTGAGGCTTTATAAGCCCTGCCCAGCCAGGATATCAAGTAATTGCCACTGAGAAACCAAGTGCTTAGTGGAGACAACCTCTCTGCCCTCTCTGAATAGTCCTACAAAGGTGCCACTGTTCTGCCAGTCATCCCTTGCAAAATGATTAACCAATTTGTTGATTACTATGACAAAAAAACCATCGGAATTAATCTTTGCTTTTTATAACCTTTGCTAATTTTCAGTTTTCATTATAACAATTGAATATCTGTGTATTATCACTGAAACCCATCTACATAAGCAGGAGACATTCCTACGGGTGAAGCGCCAGGAAGTGTGAATTTTCTTTACAATTAAACTATGTGCCATTGCAGCCCAACATGCAATTTTTGTGGGACATTGTAGTTTGCACAAATTGTCACTGTAATCACTTGTGTACTAGGATAGACATTGCAGAAAACAGAATAGGCTTCACTCAGTCGCTAATATTGTATTTTTTCCAGTGGATTCCTGAGTGCCAGATCATTTTGGAATCTAAGAGAAAAATCAGGAAATAAAATATCTCTGACCACTGTGATGAAATATCTCTACAGGAGACTAGTAAGGTGAGTACATTTAAATTTTACGCAATGGGTCGAGATTTAATGAAGTCGGGAAGACCGCTCTCTCTCGGTCTTTCCAAGTTTATTGCGCAAGATCTCGCGTTGTTCCTGTGAATTTACCACATGAGTTTTTCAATCTTGATTTTTCGATAAAAACGTAGCCATACTACTAATGTAAACACAAAAAAAAGGAAAATTGGCATTTGAATTGGAATGTTAGTATATCTTTGAAGTTGAATTTCTGATTTTTATTGGTTTGAAGAAACAAAATGACTTTATAGAGGTTTGTTTACTTAAAGAGGAACTATAGTCAGATCTTTACATATGTAGTACTATACCTTAGTGAGAAGTGTTTCTCCACAGTAGTTGTTTCATGTGACTCAGAATAATTGAGTAGGCAGCACTGATAAACTCCTGCACCAGGAAATGTCTGTGTAACATGTACTGGCCAGTTATCCATGAAAAGGTTCCCTTCCCTGGACATTTTTGCCCTACTTACTACTTAGCACATGTGCACAAGTCACCTTTCCCTCTGTAATCTCCTGCATTCCAACTTAATTTATGTGGCAAAAAGGTCAGTACGCTGCTTAACCAATAGCAGTCAGGTATCTTTTTCTTCTTGTTTTTCCTGACTTGGTAGGGGGAGGACAAAATGTCAGCTCTCAGGAAAATAAATTAAAGTGCACCTGTCACCTCAAAATTCTAATACTAATTTAGGTTCTACTAATGAAATAAACATTTTTGTAAATATATATGTATTAAAAAATTTAGCTTTATAGAGCGTTTCTCTCTTTCATCTTCCCTGTCAGTCTGCCTTTTCTTTCCCAAGTTGGGTGAGCGTGGCTAAATGATGATTGACATTATAGCTCCTCCAATCAGATCCCTTAAATCACAATCTAGCAGGGATCCCTCCCACTATATAACGCTATATAAATGTAAACTTTTTAAAATGCATATACATTTATAAAAACGTTTATTTCATTAGTACAACTTAAATTAGTATTAATTTTGAGGTGACAAGTGCACTTTAAGGAAAACAAACAGCAAGTATTATTTCTTCATTAAACAATTTTTAACTATTTGTGTCAGCAACTGGCTTAGTATAAAGGAGTTTTACATGTATGTGTGCAGTTATATCAGCACTATAGTGCCCCTTTAACAAAAGTTAGGTATCTGAGTTGGGAGTGCTCCTGTATAAGTACCTATGCAGTAGTAGGTAAGGTTAGAGAAACAAACACCAGGAAACAACCTGAAGAAGAAGCACAAAAAATAAATGCACCTATAGTGCATTAAATGAGATTCAAAAAAGATCTAAAGCTCCCAAATGTCCCATAAAGTATATTTCAATAGATAAGTGTAAAAAGTGCAATGAAATCCAGAGTACAAAAAACACCCTGATGCACAAACTATGTGAATCCAAAACAATTCAATCTTTTTTGGATCTCATTTAATGCACTATAGGTACGTTTATTTTTTGCGCTTCTTCAGCAGGTTGATTCCTGGCGTTTGTTTCTTTTGAGAAGTTTTATCCACTATTGAAGAGGCTTGCATTTTGAAGAATATCACTTTTAATTCATTATTTGGACTTGATTGTTTTCATTTTTTAAATTATTGTCACGTTGCTTTAGTAGATTTATATCTTTAGCGCTGTTATTATAGTGAAAAAATGTTTTTCACATTGTTCCATAGGTAAGGTAAAGAGTATATCCGTGCTCTTCCCAGTGCTCTGGATCTGTTCCCACATGCTATAAAAAGTCCCGAGCTAATGGAATCACTTGTGTGGCTACAAATGTGGCTGCACCACTCTTATTCTTCTATATTGCTAAAATCTGCAGGAATCTAAACTGCGTTCTAGTGAGTGTGACCCTATAAAACATAAAGGTCATGTTACATTGTACTTATGGGAAAGATCTTAGAATGTTTAAAAAAAAATATCAGTCAGTAGACATAAAATAACATCACAAAACATTAAAGGGGAGGTAAAGCCTTAGGCCAGAGCCACGCTGCTCGCTTTGTATCTGTATAAATCTATGGGATAATCCACACAGACCTCTTTGTTTTGCCCCATAGACAGAAATGAGTCTACTTAAAATTAACTCAGCTACAAAGTATCCAGTGTAGCCATGGCTCAAGCATGGCTGGCCTTTAGAATAACTCCATTTTAAGAGGCATGGGGATTACTTTACCCCCCACGCCAGATCTAAGGCACAGCCTGTGCCCATAAGTCTATTGGCACGGCTTTCACAGCCGTACCGGGTCAGTGAGTGGAGGGGACCATCCTAAGCCTTTGTTTCCTGCAGTGTTGGAATTCTTAATTTCAATGTGAAACAAAGGACTCTACCTGCGTGATAGTGATTCCTTTAAGTTATTAAATGGGCTTATTAAGTTAAGCACAGGCTGGATGGTATATAGCAAACTAACCAGCCTGTAACTTTATTTCCCCTTTAAAGGAAATCTACAACCATTTGCTAACAAAACGTAATCTTTGCCAACTTCGTCTCATTTTGTTTTTTTATTTTATTTTTACCATTTTTGGTCAAAATGATAATGGAAACAAAGCTGTCTGTTGAAAAGGAGGTCTGCTAACTTATAATAACCAATCAGCTGTTAGCATTCACTTGTACAGGGAAAAGTAAACTTCTGATTGGTTGCTATGGGTTACTAGACCTCTGTAAATAATTAACCACATGCGTTTTTTTATCTGCTGTAAAGCTTTAGTACTACCCTTTAAACTGTAGTCGCTGAATTATAAAATATACATTTTCCCTTTTAATTTTCGATTTTAGACTGCAGCCTCTCCACTTATCCTCCATCTGCATTTCTATCGGAATCATCTCTTTAATTAAATGGGGGTCTTTCTGGGAACTTCCAAAACACCAGTGGGATAACTGCAGACGTGTATGGTGGGCCAATATTCTGCTGATAACCAACTTTGTGTCTGTTTCAGAATCTGTGAGTTTTGTTTGTTTTTTTTCCTTTTCTGTTATTATGAATGTATTTAGAATTCCACAGCGAGTGTAAATTGCTTCTTACATTTTTCCAGATTATTAATCCTGAAAGCTAATTTCATTAATAATTACACTTCTTTTTTATTGCTTTGAGTTTTCTCTCTCCCTGTCTTGTAGACTGCAACAATCTTTTATACATTAGGCAATACAAATCAATAAATCAATAAAAAGGAATTGAACTTTAAATAACACCATATAGAAATAACTGCTATAATAACTATATCCAATCAGACGCTTTCCCTTACTACATCTGACTGGACCCTGGTAAAATTTCTTTATATGTTACGGGAGGTGTTGTGAGTGGACCCCAGTTCTGATCCTGTACTGGGGATTAAGTAACATTAGGTACTCTACTGATTCCCCATTCTCATTCCTTCCCTCCCCTAAATCTCACATATTTATTATATATCCATGCCTTTATTATATTAAATTATTATATCATTATATTAAATAAATTTATCATCTATCATTTGGCTGTTTCTCCTATCATTTTAAAAACCCAAAGGAGCCACCAGATTTAAGACGTTCATTTAGAAACACATTCTTATACCTGCAAATGATATATTTATTATAACCCAACGGAGCTCAGTGTTTACATTCTGATCTTTATTGTACCTTCGCATTGAACTGATGTTTATTCCAGTTTGTTGGAAATGGGAGATACTGATTGTAAAATAGCTTGACTGGTGAATATTAATTAAAAATGGCTTTAAAAATCTTTTGGATCAAATGGAAAAATAAAAGAGTATGGAAAACAGAGATATTTGAAGGATTTTATTTTTTCTTGATTAGCTTTGGATAATTTTGTTTAAATAATTTAGATGAGACTAAAACTTTTTTCCTTTTCTTAAATCATCTTAAAACAGAGTTGGTTCGTCACATGACAATACATAAAGTAATAAAAATAAGAATCAATTAGAATGAAAATATTAGCCCTGACTATATTCCACCATGTAGTTCCACTGTTTGTCCAAATCAAACATGGCCATTTCTGTTGTTCTCCCATGGAACATTTCAGTGCATTGAATTTAATTAGTTTGTTCTTGTAGCATTTTGTTTCTTTAAAACAATTGTCAATGTCCTTGTCACTGTCAATGTGCCAACATGAAGGTGCAGGAACATCAGGAGCTAATTGATTCTTTGTTTCACGGGAAACAATGAAATATTTGAAACTTTTGCTGTTAAATCTATCTTTCTCTTTAACATGTTGCTTACAGTTGACCTGTTTATTTATCTGTTTCAGTGTAGCGGATGGGCTTGGTATCTCTCTAACGATTTTCAGTTCCATCTTACGACACCACTTTTAATCCTCTTGTACATCAAGTAAGTGGGTTTTTTTTTTTTGGTTTTTTTTCAGACATGAGCAATTATTTTGGTTGAATCGCCTCTTTAAGGGCATATTGTTTAGAAACCTCTGGAGGTTTATGTTATTAAAAAAAAATAGATTCTTACAAACATGTCACCTTTGGTTTGGATGCAATGTCTATATAACGTACGTGTGATTAATTCCCTTCTGTTAAAATGAAAACAAACAAAAAAAAAAAAATAATCAGGGTATATTAAAATCTAGCAGATGATGACTAATAGACCTGTGATCAGAACAATAACTGCTACAATAAATGTTATAGCAAACACACATTATTTATCACCTTCAATGTACAGTTTACATTTTGTTAACGAAAATAACCTTTCATCATCTCTCAATTTAAAAAAAAAAACAAGTTGGTAACTTAAAGTAACACCAGTAGTGTCAATTAATTTGTCAACATTCCATTTGGATTGGCATGGCAATGACCTACATAGTAATTGCGCTTGGGCAGTGCAGTGGCTTAGAGGTTGACACTTTTGCCTTGCAGGACTGAGAACTTGGTTCAATTCCACCCTGGATGTCACCTATATAGAATTTTATATGTTCTCCAAGGACTTGAGTGGGTTTCCTCCTAAAAACATACAAAGTGAACTGAAGCCTGACTAAATTAGCCATAGTCTGTGTTTTTAGGTATGTGTGGATATGGAATACAATTGATTAAAGCACAGTGGTGAATGCAGATATATGCAATCACCTACTGACACAGGTACAATCATAGATACTATAATAGAGAGTGCAGGTTATCATACATATTTGATAGATGACCTCAAAGGCACTCCAGGATGACCTCACTTCTTGGGAGGGAACTCCAGAGGCCTTCCTTCTCTGAGTGGGCTCTCCTATGGTCCCTAAGCCTGTCCTGCAGCAATCCCTATGCTGTGCATCCTCATCATCAGAGGAACATGCACTGGGCCCCCTAATTCACTACTCTTCTGTTGAGGTGTTGAGCTACCCAGGTAAATATTTCTACCCTGCCAACTTTCACTCCCAAAGGTGAGCTAAAACAGGTAGGCTCTCTATCCTTAGTTTCCCTGTGATGTTCCTCCACCAGGCAACCACCTTTACCTGTTAGGTATTGCCCACCAGTTTTTTTTTTAAATTTAACTTTAGCCAACAAATTCAAAGTAATTTGAGTTTTAAAAATAAAATATTTCAGAATTTGTGCAGTATCTAATGGTGAATCCTGGGTACAGATTTGAGTATGGAGAAGTTAGAGGAAGCTACTCAGTGTCAGCTGACCTACTACACCTACTGATCTGGGACTGGTGCAGTTAATGTCAAGCATGCAAAAATCCTCTAAGTCTGAAATCCACAGCCATCGAAATTTGTGTGGCCATATATAGAAGAAAACTGTTTTACTAACCGCTCTATCCCCAGCAGATTGTGTTCCGGGTGCTCTGGAACAGGCGGACTGTAGTTGAACTTGAATAGATGAAAGTCCCGGCACTCCAAAGATAAAGTTAAAACTTGATCTTTATTGTATCCATATAGGTAAAAATCATTAAAATAACAATAACTGGGGCCTACGCGTTTCACGCATAGCGCTTGCTCATGGCTCCATGAGTAAGCGCTATGCGTGAAACACGTAGGTCCCATTTATTGTTATTTTAATGTTTTTTACCTATATGGATACAATAAAGATCAAGTTTTAACTTTATCTTCGGAGTGCCGGGACTTTCATCTATTTGGCCACATATAGAGCCTAGAAGATTACTGGGTTTAGAATAGTACTAAAGTGGGCTTGAATCCCAGTAGGTTCATTGTTGTTAAACCCAGCTTGAGGAGACTATTTTAGATCCATTGAAGAGCCCCTAAAGAGGTAATAATCCCAATGCAGTTTCAGATAATAACGGTTACTCTCAGCTAGAGGTTAGGACAGGAACAGTGTGCAGTGCAGAGAACCCCATAAACAGATCTTGCAGGATAAATAACCCGTACCAGATTAGTAATCTCATATATATATAGTGCACTCTGTGTAGAGAAGAGTAAAGCAAGTATGTGAAGAACACACATACTTCAAGTGATGCTCAGGGTGGATTCAAACCCATAACCCACTGAATTACTGTATTTCACCTGTTAAATGCATGGTGTTGTATGTTTTCCCCATACCTGTGTTTCCTCGGGCTACTCTGGTTTACCCTTGTAAAGGATACAGCTTGTATGTTGCATCTGGGTTCCTTGACTTAAATCTGGACTTTCATCCTCCCCTCTTAGCCATGTACCCCCAACTTTACATGGTGAAAGCCCCAGTAAAGAGTGGTAGAAGGCTCCAGGAACACTGATTTGAGTTGCAGGGTTTGAAAGCAACAGCGAGCGAGTTCTAGATTTGTTCTAGAAGTGTTCTTGTTCTACGTGTAAACCTGGAGTAGTAGGGCAGAAAATAGATGCCTGGTATGTAGGCAAATACAAATTAGAGGTGAACATTTTTGGTAATGTTTGTTGTGGTTTTGTAATAATCTGAAGGGTCTAAGGTTCACTTGAAACACCCATTGGACCATTAAGGATATTAGAAATGTAGATCTTTTTACCATAGTGGGCTTTGCACTGATTAATCTGAAGGTACAGAGTGTAAAGAGTTCACCATATTCATCCTTAACACCTACAATGAAGTATAGATTGTAGTGGCAGGGAGCCCCTAGGTTGCAGTCCCACCTTCTCTATTTAGAGGTTTTTAAGATTATTTATTACTCATGCAATAGTGGAGTTTTTGTTTGTTCTTTGATGTCAGATACAATTGTTTGTGTCTAGTGGACCCCCATTAGGTCCTTGGGCTCCCTGCATCCATTACCACTGCACGCCATGTAGTTATGCCCCTTGGCTTTGTAAAAAAAAAATGTAACTAAATGCTTCTGCAGGTCTGCCTCCTCCCTCACCCCATGGACCAAAAAATACTTACAGGGATCCTGGGAGTGCGGGAGACAGGCTGTGTGGTCATTCCTTATAGGTGCTCTCCTGGAAATAAACAAAAACTCCCTTTATTTATGCACTGATACCAAGACAAGCCATTTTACCATGACATGAACTACTGATAACATTCTGTAAGGAAAATGCACAGAAATGAATTTGAATGGCACAGATTTTTTTTATGTTGTTGTTTGGTTCTGTACGCATCTCACCTTAATTAAGATTTTGGCCCTTCGTAACCTGGCAACCATCTGTTCGTTTGTAATTTTCCCAGGTCTAAACGATTAATGAGCGCTGGAGTTACTGTACTGTTTCTAACTTCCTTCCTCTCAGCAGTACTGATATCTTTCTTTTATCATCTCCCGATCCGGTATCCAACAGGCGAAAGATATAATGGGTATAATGTTATTTATATATTATATTTATTCTTGTGTTTGGGGTGACCTTATTGTTAAATGGCTTTTAGGGGGCGAGGGGGAAACATTACTATGGCAAGCGGAGGAGATGGTCTCAGGAAAAAAGTTGCACACCTTTCTATCAAGGCAGAAAATGAAAGGACACTTGTATTACTCAAGCCTGGAACAAGAAATTGGCCAGAGAGCCAGTTGCCTTTTTATTTATTTACTGTGGAACAAGGCCATTTAGGAGGTGTCTTCTAGGGCGATGGTAGCTGGAATGTCCCCCTTCTTCCCCCCAACTTCCTTGCCACGGCAGTAGGGTATGCATTTGGTGGGTGGGAAGCGCTGGCAGCAACAGCAGGGGTTTGGAGCCCAGTCGGGTGCCTATGCAGTGACCCTAGTGTGTGTGAGAGATATAAATACACAATATACAATAATAATAAATAAATATTGGAGAAGAATTCAGAAAGTTACTTTCCTACTTACTTTTCTACTTTTTGTGTTACTCAGACAGGGCCGATTTTAGCTATGGGCGATGTGGGCGGCTGCCTAGGGCACAATCTATTTGAGGGGCGCTGTCACCCACATCACCCATTGCTAAACTCACCTCCTCCAGCGTTCCAGCCATGCACCATCTCTAAGTGCTTTTCCACAATGAGGTAAGTTGAATGTGACAGAGCTCCTTGGCTGCTTCGGGTCTTGTCAGCTGTTCCTCACTGTGGATTCAGCAGCTGCCAGCACGATCCGAAGCATCTAAGGAGCGCCGCCGCATTCAACTTACCTCATTGTGGAGAAGCGCTTAGAGGAGGTGCAACACTGGAGGAGGTGAGTGGGGGGCGTGGGGCAGGGGGGCACGGGAGAAAGGTCACGGTTCGCCCAGGGCGTCAATAGGGCCAGAACTGCCCCTGTACCTAGACAATACAAATACAGTGGGGATTATTCACCAAGGTGCGAATTGGACTGTCGAATTCTCAAACAGCGGATTCCCATAGCAAATCCACAACCGTGACAATTTCCCCATTGTAAAGTCGCGACTTCAACAATTTTAAAGTTGCAACTGTGACAATTTTCCCATAATAAAGTCATAACTGCAACGATATTCTCATTATAAAGACCCAACTGCAACAGTTGCAGTCTATTGCGACTGTCTTTATCTGGCGAATTCACACCTATGTGCAACAATGTGAACTTTAGTGAATAACCCCCCAGTATGTTGTCAAAGGGCGGAACCTTTTGTCCAAACTCATAGTTATCTTACCACGTTACTTGGTGTGTGTGTGTGTGTGTGTGTGTGTGTGTGGTAATGCAGAGGTAGTTGTTTTACTCAATAAATTTAACGAGACAATAGTTAAATTGGAACCTGAGCCACTAGATCATTTGACTAATGTAACAAACATGTAACTTTCCAAACACAAAAACAATACAATACAACTGAAATTTAAAAAAAACAGTGATGGGATTGGAGACATTTCATAAGTGCCTTTTACTGAGAGAGAAAGAAAATTTCCCATCGCTGAATCCAGATTCTAACAGTATCTGCCATTTTATGCAGCCCATCTCATCTGAAGTACTGGGTGGAATATTACACAAAGCCCTACTGTCGGTATGGACCATTTTTGGTTGGCATAATACTTTCCATTTTGATGTCTCAAAAGCAGGCTCCTTACCTTAAAAGCAAGGTATGTGTCAGAATTATTTATGTATTTACATTTAAATACATGTTAGTTGTTTCTAGTTATTTCTTGCTGGTTTAGTACTTTATACAGCGTTTCTCTCTGTCATTTTCCCTATCAGCCTCACTTTTCTTTCTCAAGTCAGGTTGGGTGGGGCTAAATAATGATTGACATTATAGCTCCTCCAATCAGATCTCTGCTAGTTCATAATTTAAGGGATCCGATTGGAGGAACTTTAATGTCAGTCATCCTTTTAGCTCTGCCCAACTAGGGAAAGAAATGTCAGGCTCACAGTGAAGATGACAGAGAAAAATGCTGTATAAAGGTACATTTTTTTAAATACATTTATATTTACAAAAAACATCTATTTCATTAGTAGAACCTAAATTAGTATTTGAGTTTTGAGGGGACAGGTCCACTTTAAGGTGAACCCTTCAACTTGGACCCTTCAGCCATTTTCTTGGCTTACTCACCAAGCAACCGATCTCATTGAACCAGCTGGGATTGTGAAAGTCATGAGTTGTTAGATGCACAGTAGTGGTGACACCCACAGCTATTGCTTAAAATATATTTGAGAGGGATAGTGGGTGTGTGACTAACCACCCATAGTTATCACAGCTTAGCATAACACAGTATTTCAGTCTGACTGCTGTGATCATATGCACTAGGCAGCCTCCTGTTTCAGAAGAGTAACCGCTGGCTCCTTTGTTGAAGAAATTAACTGTCTTAATTGTCACATTGACTGGGTAAAGTCATCGTGTGTGAAATGACCTTCAAAAAACTTTGGTAATTCTGTCAAAAGCAGCCTTTTTACAGTAGTAGAGGAAATACAGACAATGGAGATATTTTTTAAAAGACTATATGTACATTTAAGATACAGCATATTTAAAGGGTAACTAAAGCGATGGGCTGTCTGGAATGCTAAATTGCAGAAAGCTTGTAACTAGCTGAATTAACCCTTTCAGACATTCAGGGGGCTCATCATTGAAAGGAAGGGCACAACAGCGATACTACATGGATTTAGGGGTGCCACCCGCTTTCTGTCAGCACAACTTACATATTAGTGCTAAGTCAATGGGCCAAGTGGTTGGTCCTAAGCCCCCTGCTCTTAGATTTCTCCAGTTCAATATGAAATGGAGGCCTGGGGCAGATGTAAGGTAAGTCAATTTGCTTACCAATTGGGGTGCATGCTAAAAGGCAATCAGCTTGTGACTTTAGCTCCCCTATAATATGCTTTCTTTTATTACTGATAGGGGAAACAAGATGTGTAGGAGATCTAAGTTCATATCTTCTTTTATGTTTCAACAAATTTAAAGGCACAAGCCCTCACTGGATGGTTTTGCTCACTGCTCACTATGTTCCTGGTGATTACACTGTCCTTCATATTAGATGACTCTCAAAACTCTTATTCCATCATGGCTGCATTTTATCAAGGGCTTCACCGAACTTTCTGGGCAGCAGCTCTGGGATGGATAATTGTTACATGTCAGGAAGGATATGGAGGTATGTTCTTCCACTCTACACCATTCCTCAAACTTTTGAAGTCATGATTGCCTACAAAATATACAATGCAATGTCAACACTCACACAATTATTTGGAACCAGAGAAGTTATTTTGGCCTTTTTATTCCAGTAAATATTTTTGGAGGTCATAGGCAACTTGTTTCTCCTCTGTTATCCACCAATGATACAATAAGATGCATGCTACAGACCGCATTGGTTTGTAAGCAGCCAACCATCCATCATGCATCCATCAAAATTTATGAATAATCAGCATAGTTGTAAGTGGGTTTTATTTGGTTTTGGTCTAAAGGGGTTTATTTGGCAACCAAATGTCCACAAGGCATCTGTTTTACCCACAAAATACACATCCTTTATTCCTTCAAACATCAAACACACATAAAATATATAAACTGCAGTGTTGAAATATAATTGGTTAGAATGTACACTGGATGGCTGCCTGAAACAGTGGCGGTCTGTAATATGTACCTAAAATAGTTTTAAATCAGCATGTGGAATTTCTTTGTGTTTGGTATTAAGGGATGAGCTGGCAACCCTAATTCTAAATCACATGTTTGCGTATCGTCAATGAAATCCATAGCACGTATATTGGGATGTCAATCATAATCCATGCATAGGGTTTATTTTATAGGTATGTAGTTTTAAAAGTATCCATGGCTTTATCTCAGCCACCTCTGTGGGACAAAGACCCTACTCTTTCCTATCAACCCACTGAAATATCACCAAACTCCACCCAAGGCTTCCTTGGGTCTGTATCAACCAGGTTAGCAGAAATATTATCTGCTCAGGTCCAGGAAATGTAATTGTGTGTCACGGTCACACAACACAAGGAAAAGACTTGCATGGCCACATCAAAAGTGTTTTTACAACACATTGCTTATTCATAAGTTTTGTCTTTTTATAAAGTGTTGCTTTGACTTTTCTTTATTGAAGAGGTCACAACAGTTTTGTTTGGCAATGGAATTAATATATCGCCTCTTTATATTTGACATGGCTTTCCCTTCGGGTCTGTTCTCACAGTATAAGTAACACAGCACTACAGAATAAAATGTGCTGTAGTGTAGGCAGCAGAACGTTTAGCCAGAGTGTACTCGGTCTGCTTGTTTATCAGTTATGTACCATCTGGTTGCTCCATTTGGCTGATTCTTTTTTGATGCACAATGTGCTGTCTTTCCCAAATGAATTAAACATTTATCAGATGCACAAAGCATTTTAATGTTTCCGGTATTGTACATCACAAACGTATCCGAAAGCACTAAAATGCTGCAAAGCTTTCTCCGGGTTTATAGGACACTGCGGTGTAGTGCAATGTGTGGAAAGGTGTTTGCTTATGGAGATAAATGATTTAAAGCTGCAATAGATACTGGATGCACGCAATCTCTTAGCCATGGTATTTAAAGTGACACTGACGCACTCAACTGAAAGTGCAGGTATGGCAGAAAGCATAATGATCTGAACAGTGCTTTTTCTGCTTTACAAATAAACAAAAAATATTTTGTTTTTAATCACTAGTCTGTGAAGAGTTGTATAGGGGAGCCATCCGTTATCCAAAATTTCTTTCCACTAACTCAAGGCAATCTGGGAATTAATGTTCTGCATAGTTTTATAACAATGGTGCTGGGGTGAGCCCTGCAACAAAAACCTATTTATCAGAAGAAATTAATCCTAGTACATAGCACTACAGGGTTCTGTAGGTATAGGTCAGTGTGCTGAGCACTAAACACTAAACCAATATTTAAAGAAGAACTAAAAGCTTGTTCACTCCAGGGATGATTCCAAAGGGGGGCTTACTCATCATTATTTCATGTTCCAACGTTGCCCCTGCTCTGAGTAACTTTATGATGTCTTCTTCTCTTGACAGGCGCTTCAATCCTCTTCACTTCCTGTTCCTGTGAGTGTTGGTGAATATACCAAACACATTAGCAGTTTTCTGATGTAAAACTGCTTCTACACTCTCTTTGCCAAAACACAAAAGGAACAGGGAGTGAAGTGGATCGAAGCGCCTGTCAAGAGAAGAAGTCATCAGCAAGTTACTCAGAGCAAGGGCAACGCCGGAGCATAAGAGTGATTAGTAAGTACCTCCTCCTCCTTTGGAAATCACCCTTGGGGTGAAATTTCTTAAAATTGAAAATCACGATATCGATAATACCGATATCTCAATATCAAATGATTTTTATAAATATCGAGATATCAATATTGGCGATATCGCTATATCAAATGATTTTTTGCCGATATCATTGCAATATCAATATGGCAGGTTTTTTTATATTGCGATATCTGCAAAATCTGCAATATCACGGCTCTGATATAGTGCTATTGGCAAAAATCGACAATATCGCAGGTCCGATATCACAATATCAGCAAAAATCGTTGATCGCAGTTCCGATATCGCCAATTTTTGCCAATATTGTGATATCAGAACCATGACATTGCTGATTTTTTATGATATTGTGATATCGCAGTTCCAATATCGCCGTTTTTTTTTTGTTGCTAATATCGTGATATCAGAACCGTGATATCGACATTTTTTTAAATGATATCTTGATATCGCGGTTCCAATATCACCAATATTTGATGAATTTGTTTTGCTGATACCGTGATATCGGAACCATGGTATCCCCAATTTTTGCAGATATCGTGATTCTGATACTGCAATATCGGCAAACATCTGCAATATTGATATCACGATATTAAAAAAATGGCCGATATTGCAATATTGATTTCACGATATCGGTAGAACTGTCCGATACTGGCAATATCGATATCGGGGAATAAAGCAAACGGGCGATATCGATATTTTCGATTTTAATAAATTTCGCCCCATTGGAGTGAACGAGCTTTTAGTTCTCCTTTAACAACCTCTGCTAAATGTCACATGCTTTGCATCATTATACAGTGCTGCCTTTTTAAACCACAAAATAAATACATAACAACTACAATATTTTAATAAATAAAAAAAAAAACATGTCATTTGAGAAAAGTCTTGTTTTTTTACTACATATTTTTTTGTTTGTTTGTTTTTTTAGGTCTTTTAAGCAAACTACTTTCCTGTTCCATCTGGCGATTTCTGTCCAAGATTAGCTATGCTTGCTACCTTATCCATCCACTAATAATTATTTTTTATTGTGGACTTCAGGAAACCCTCTTTCACTATCTTGACCTAAACATGGTGAGAACAAGTTCGCTAGTATAATAATATATGGTTATTTACTTATGTATTCTTTATGGTTATTAATTCATTTATATTGCAGGTTGTATTATTTCAGATTGGTAAAACTCGGAACATTTTAAACACGTGTAGGGAATTGTCAGTTTTATATTGGAATGACTGCAGTCTGTTTTTATAGCTGCAAACCTCATTCAGTAGATGTCACTAGTATTTTAAGGAAGAGAGAGATTGCTCTCAGAGTTCAATGTAGGATTAAGTCAGTATCTCTTCCGATGAGACCCTATTAGTCTAGCTAGAGACAAAAGCTCTTCCATAGCTCACTCTATAGGAATGAGAGCACAGATAGGCTAACTAGCAGGGCAGTATTGAGCTCCATCCAGGAGAGAGTGGGTTTAGTACTCCCAGGGATGTTCTTTTATAAGGCATCTCAGTCAGGGTATAAGTGATAGCCCTAGGGTTAGGCCTCTTGGGAAAGTGCTGCGAATAATTCCTTCTAAAAGAATACCAGACTGGTCACAGTAACCCTTTTGCTTGGTTCTGAAAATTCTACTGCCTAACACTGTGTGT
>WMED01004979.1:8452-20045 GCA_019650415.1 Pipa parva
ACACTGAAGGATCAGAATAATTCCCTAGATCAAGATCCCACCTTCAGTTATCTAGTACCCGTAACTTGTAATGTTCTTACACAGAAGGATCAGTATAATTCCCTGGATCAAGATCCCACCTCCAGTTATCCAGTACCCATAACTTATAATATTCTTACACTGAAGGATCAGTATAATTCCCTGGATCAAGATCCCACCTCCAGTTATCCAGTACCCATAACTTATAATGTTCTTACACTGAAGGATCAGAAAAATTCCCTGGATCAAGATCCCACCTCCAGTTATCCAGTACCCATAACTTGTAATGTTCTTACACTGAAGGATCTGAATAATTCCCATTCCCTGGGTCAAGATTCCACCTTCAGTTATCTTGTACTCATAACTTATAATGTTGTTAGACTGATGGAAAGCATCCAAACCAGTTTTGAACTCCTTAATTGATTTAACCATAACAACTTCTTCAGGCAGAGAGTTCCATAGCCTCACTGTTCTTACAGTAAAAAAAAAACCCTTCTAGGTTGATGCAGAAACTTTCTTTTCTCTAAGCATAGAGGATGCCCCCTTGTAATACTTACAGTTCTTGCTTTAAATAGATTGTGAGAGAGATCTCTGTACTGACCTCTAATATATTAATACATGGTTATTAATTCTGATCTTTGCTTTGCTGTTTGGACTTTCATGAATAAGCCCCTTGACTCTTTCAACTCTAAAGAATTATGCCTGAACGTTTGTGCACTAGTAACTTGGGATGATTTCCAGAATGGTCAGTGTTTATGGCAGTGCTAGTGTAGGAGTGAGCTTGGCACTTTATATTTGCTAGAAACTCCAAAGATAAATTTTAATTAAAGATGCCTACTGTTAGAATTATGAAAGCAATTATACTGGCAAAAAAACACGGGCCTAATTACATTTAAGATCAAATTCATTAGTTAACAGAAAAAAGCTTGTAAAGCTTTAATGTATACAATTTGTTCAAAATGTTCACACTTGGCAAGCAACAATCCCATCTGATAATTATTGCATTAACACCTTACAGATGGCTTGTCAGCATTCAGATCAAGAGTTAATTAAACGGTATATGGTAAATACAAACTCTACATTTAACATATTAATTAGAAATGTTTCCTGTGATGAACTGGTCTGCAGTTTTTTGGGTTCTAAATTTGATTACAATCTAGTATAGGGATTTGTGTACTTTTTGCCCTACTGTTGACTGTTTTGAGATTTTCCGGTTTCTGTACCGTCTTGTGTATTTCCTGGTTACATCTCTGATGTCATCAAGTCCTCCACTATAAAGGTTGGTGCTGGGATGGATCTGAGGAAGACCACCAGAGGTCGCTGGAGAAGGGAATCAGATGCCTTCTGCCATTCCAACAATTATAGACAACTTCTTTAAGTGAGATTTAGGAAACTACCTATATTTTCTAGAGCGGGGAAACACATTCAATTCCCTTCTCCACCAACTTACGAGGGTCTTCATGCACTTTCTTTTGACTGACTGAAGTAACTGTTTTCTTTTGGCTTTGTTTTTTTCTTTATTTTTGGAAATTAGTTTATTTGTTTTTGTATTTAATATAGAATAGAATAGATATTTATTGTTACTGGAAATACAATGTAAATCAAGTGAAATTGAGGATGCGACCATAGTACAGAAATCAATTACAGATATTAATAAATAGAAATATATAGTTCAATGAATGCATATACTGTATAATATAATAATACAGTAATATAATAAATAAATATAATAGTGTGCATAATACATACATGCACAATAGAATACCAACAGACATGTAGTGGGGTGGTGAGCGGTAGAGAGTGGCAGCATGAGGGGCATGGGGTGGGCTAGTGTCCGAGTGTAGAGAGATTCAGATTCAGCCTTATTATGGAGTCCGGAAAGAAGCTTTTTTGCAACCTGTTTGTGCGACACTTTATGCTCCTATATTGTCTGCCAGATGGTAGAAGTAAGTACAGACCGTGGTTTGGGTGATATGTATCAGCAATAATGCTGCGGGCTCTGGACAAGCATCTACTGTTGTAAATGTTCTTACAATATACTTGAGTTGGTTGTGTATATTTGAAATGCAGGACCTGTGTCCCCTCACACTAGATATGTATACAATCTTGACTGTGTTTATTTTTGGAGGCTTGTCACATGTCACTCTTGAAGAACTGTGACTTCATATAAAACGTGAACACTGAAACAATATAGCAGTGAAGTGCAGAAACGTGAAACTTGACATGCAGGAAAACACACACAGGGAACCACAGGACTGGATGCCACTAAAGGAACTGGAGCACCCAAGAACCATTACACCTCTAGAGGCACTGAGGCATACTAGAACAGGAACAATGGGAACATGTGCAGAAAAAGTGCAAAACAGAAGTGTAGTGGATTCTCCTTACCACAGTTGGGTTGGCACTGGATACCACCAAGGTGTGGAGTCTTAGGAGGGCAGGTCTTCACCTTTAAACCCCACGCAAGGAGGTACTGGGCTTTTCAGCAGGCACCTCCCAGTTCATGGCCCTCAGGTTAACCCCACCACAGGAGGCAGCTGGCTGAAACACTGGAAGCACAGGTGGATACAGGAACTGTGGAACTACCCCTCACTGGATCTCAGGGAGTGCAGGTACCAGCTGGAAGAAGTACTTGAAACACTGGAGTATAACCGGAACTGCAGAACTACAACTCACTAGGTTGAATGGAGTGTAGCGTACCTTTAAGAGCAGAGCAAAATAGCAAGACCAATACTGGATCTGTCAGAAGAGTACTTAACTTTATTGAGAAGTGTTTCTCCCCAGTAGATGTTTCATGTGACGTAAAATGATTGAGTAGGCAGCACTGATAAACTCCCGCACCAGGAAATGTGTGTGACGTGTACTGGCCAATTTTCCATGAAAAGGAATAAAGACAGTTTTAGTATAAAGGAGTTTTATATGTATGTGGGCAGTTATATGGGCACTATAGTTCTCCTTTAATAAAGATTGATTTATTGGAGTGCATACCATTTTAGGTTTTTCTTTTTTCTTCCTTTTTGCACATTTTAAAGATTTTGGACACATCTGACAGCGCTTTACTGCATCTGGCCAGATGTGGCGGCCATGTTGTGAGCCCTAACATATCAGGCAAGAGAGGCAGTTGGCAAACCTTAAAGAGTAAGTGCGATATCACCCAAGTCTATGAAGTTCAACCTTGGGGAAACCATCTGCACTTTGTTTAATGAGCTGCCTAAAAAAACGTCAATAGCATCTGTGGTCTTGTATTAAAATGACACTACACTCTTTGAAGTGCCAATGAATGTACCGAAAAATACAAAACAGCATTTCTCATTTTTTTTCTCAATTACAGTCATTTGTTTCACAAACATTTGGTCTTTTTAAAAATTTTCTGTTGTTTCTGGAAATGAGTGCAATAGATTTAAGCATAGCATATGGTCCTAATGACATACTTTCCCCACAGTGCGTATTGTAGAAATAGCAGAATATTATTCTGACATTCACTGGCCGCGACTACAGAGGAAAGAAAGATTTATCTTATTTGTCATTTTTTTCATCTCCACCCATGATTGCTTTTCCTGGTTTAAAAATATTCTGATGAGTCATCAATGAGTCATATTGTAAACTTTTTCAAAGGATTAAGTACTTTTGTACTTATTATGGATTGGAACTGGAATGATTTAAATAAACACTTTGTCAACATATCCAAATCAAAAGTAAGGACCAATTCACTCTTGCAACCTTTTGGCCTCGTTTAAATTGGCAACTTTAGTGCACCTCAAAAGCTGCTGCAAATAATGACTGAGGTGAATGCATCTTAAAAGAGAGAGAGAGCTGGCTACAGATACTGCAACGGTTGTTGAAAATGAAAGCGTTCTGTACCTTCAGAACCCTTATAGCTGCTGTGCTGCTCGTGAACTGCCGGCTAGCTAGGGAGAAGTGCATCTCCCAGCGCTAGTCAGCAGTCAGAGCCGGCAGTTTACGAGTAGCGCAGCAGCTACAAGCGCTGCTCGTGACACCTTGTAAGTGCCGACATTCACATGGCACACCTGACCATGTGCTGCAGCACACTGGTTGAAAAATGCTGATCTGCATTATTGCTACCCTTGATGTATTTTTTTGCAGAGAGTTGTTGCTAGTTTCAACCAAATGTCAGTAAAAGTGCCACCTAGTGGTAACTAAATACTGAACTTGAAAAAGTTGAATCAATTTTCTTGAAACAGAGTTACTGGTAAAGAGTAGCCAGTAACAAAGGCAAATAGTGTACTATGTTGTCATATCAGATACACTAATTGCAATATAAATGTAGCCTACATTCAACACTGTCACCCTATGGGAGATTTTGACAGAGTTGAAATCAAATATGATACTAGTAACAATGAAAGCTTGCATTAGTCATCTGAGTCTATTCAGCCATCCATTAGGCAGATAGAGCAGGACAGTTCAGGACTATTCCCGCGTCATGTGATGGTGAGGTCATGACATTAATCTCTGTGGATGCCCATGGCCACTAGGTCCAGTCTCTTGACATAGATAGACCAAAGAACTATGCAGTGTCTGTCTTTATGTGTTTAAGTCAGTGGATTACTTCTACTGGTATGGGCTCCTGTACAAAATCTGAAGTGGGACCCTACCATACCATGAAAATTACTTGTTTTTAGTAACTGAGGGCAGTTCCAGACCTTCCCACCCATGGGATGGTTGAACCCATCTCCACTGGCTCTACAATATGTACACACCTGACTTGAATATTAAAATAGATTGACAGATTGTCCTATATAAAGGTTCCAAAACATATGTAAAGAAGGCTGTCCATTTTCAAATCAAAGGACTAAATGTGGTGTTCCAAAGTCATTTTATGTCCAGTAGAATGGAAACATGGGTTACTATTCATATCAATAACCAATAATAATACATTGTTAAAAAAGTGGTTACCATATGCAGACTGATTGTGTATATATAAAGTGCAGAGTTATGTGGCATGTAAATAAAACAATAATTTGTGGGGAAATTGTTCTACAATACTATCAAACCCAGAGAAAAGCTCATTGGGCAATCCTTCTGATGGAGGCAATGACATGCCAATGAAAATGATTATGGAAACCATGTTGAAACTCTCCTCAGTTGGGTGTTGGCCTATACTCCCCTTATGTGTTTGTTCAATCTCCAGCAGATATCACTGTAAGTGGGAGCCCTTGGTATGAAGTTGTTTGAGTGATATACACATTGGATTAGGCTATAAATGCCTGTGCGTGTTTTCCATCTGGAGGACCAGGTTTCTACAGGACTTTCCTGAGGGTCCCTGGTGTACTAGAAATAGGAGATGCAACCTGATTGCTACGCCTGCTGTAACTCTTGTTATTTCATCATACATGGAATAGTTTATTCACTGTTATTAATAATACCTGTTACTTAGCAGTCCAAATAAATGAGCATTGCGTTAGTGCAAATCCATACTTGTTTAAAAAAAAAATACGCTTAATGTTTCAGTTTCTGAAAGCCAATAAAATAATAATGATATATGAGATACAAATAACATTAACAGTAAAGAGCCTGACAAGAGTGAAGCAGTGTCAGAGATGATGTCAGACATTCAAGTACACAATCCAATAACACTATGAGTCAGAATCTTACATTTTCCTATAAAACAAATTAAATACTGACAGCACCAGAAAAGTAGCAGATGGGAAATTGGGGAACTGTCATATGAATGATGCTGATGCATTTGTACAGATAAAGTGAACAAAAGGCAACTCCAACTGTCCACAAAGCTAGAGGGGCATTCTAGAAAATATATATTGATATTTGTCATTATAGGAAACCGCCTTATTTAATGTAGATTGAACTGATTGATTGAACCCATTTTATGTTGACTTTACTGGAATAATACCAGAATGACCAATACTGTTTGCAGTGGATTTAAGGGGGTTATTCACTAAAGTCCGAATTGTTGCGTATAGGTGTGAATTCACCAGATAAAAAACAGTTGCAATAGGCTGTTACTGTCGCATCTTTATAATGAGAATATTATTATGGGAAAATTGTCGCAATCTTAACTTTAAAAAATCGTCACGATTTTACAATGGGGAAATTGTGGCGGATTTTCTATGGGAATCCTTTGAGAATTCAACGATCGAATTCGCACCTTAGTGAATAACCCCCTTCATGTTTTTATATATTGCGATTTTTTGGGGGGGATTTAACATTGCCTTTGCGGTCAGAGAGTTTGTTGATTACGTTTACATGAATGGTTGCCAGGGTTCATTAACCTAGCAACCAGGTACGGAGTTAGATATACTGTAGACTGGAATAGTGATGGTATGGAAACTGAACAAAAAGGTAAGTCATGAATATTAATTATGACTTTAAAAAAAAGGGGCTTATTCATTAAAGTGAGAATTCGACTGTCAAAGGAAATTCAATTTGGGTGGGTACACTCCGACAGCTGGGTATACTTAACTCCATATTTACTATGGTAGTTTCCAATAGTGAAGAAGACTATGGCAAGAGATGTAGTTCATTGAATAGTGCAGTGTAGTCAGCCAGTCAGAAGGAGCCCTACCATCAACCGCCTAATTTGGAACTTTGATCTAGTGAAGTAAAACTGGTGAATGCTTCACAGTTCACCTTGCTGAATTCACTACTTCAACAGACTCTGATGTCAATGATGTGAAGAGCTCCGTAGGTCCGCAGCCACTGTAATAATCTGAATTGGACTCAAATTCATCACATAGCAGAGTTTACAATGCTTGAACTGATCAGTCGAAATGAGGCAGCTCTGGAATGAATAATATGAATGGGGGAGAAGCTCCCGTAGTGTAATACTGTGATGAAATGTGTGACAATATAGCAAATTCAGAATCAGTGACGATGGTGAAGCAAATGAAGTGGATGCTATTATCGCTGATTAATATCCAATGTTAACATAAATATCACTCTGGAAATGCTGTACTTTCAATAGCAATGAGTGACTTAAAATATATTCAATTATGCTGGATGATGGTGAGAAGGATAACGGTATCTCTATCACGTGCAGATACAAATCCAAATCAGGGGGGTTAATGGTGAACCCCCCCCCTATTAGAAGCACTCACCAGAAAGTGCTTGGTACTAGCACTTTAAACAATCCAACCTAAAAATGGGTGTCCCTTAAAGCGATGTTGTCCTATTATCTATGAATGAAGCATAGGACCCACTGTGATAAAAGTTTAACAATTTTATTGTAGTAGATATATACTCACAAACATGAAGTGAATAAAAGCCAATGACATTAAGACTCAGACTCTACGCGTTTCACTAGGAATCTCGGATTCTTCAGGAGCAAAAACACTTTGGATATGATCTCTGTGCAGTGACAGGTCTGTGTATATAAAATATACACAATAAAATATTATCGTACTTTCTGTTTTTTTCCCCGGGGACATTCGGCAGAGTTCCTTTTCTTTTCATTTGGTTCAGAGCGGAAGTTTCAAGATAAGGTTTCCTTTGGATTCATCTTGGATTTCTTATTTCTGACTTTCTCCCTTGGACTTTTTCAATAACTTTTATTCTTTATTCTTTGACTGTTATATATCATTGAAAATGTGTTTATTTTTTAGATTATAGATATATATGTTTTAATCTTTACACAAGACCAATTATTTATACCTTTGGTGCTATACCTTCTATATAGATTATCTTTTTATCTATATATTTCATTTTTACATGCTGAATATAGAGAAATGGTTAAGTGACAAATGGATGTGAATTTTACGACTGGACTTCATGAATGAGCCCCTAAACCTTAACTAGTAACTGATTTTCTAGTAGCGGGGGAATCAGGAACTCCGGACTACCAAAAAAAAAAAAATCAAGTTACCGTAAAATATTTAAAAAATTCAGCAAAAAAAAGGCCATTTACAAACTCGTCGTAGAATAACATTATCCACATCATACTTCATATTAATGTCAAAGATAAACAACATAGTTTTTGGGGTTGATTTTGTAATTTAAAATGAGGCAGTCTAATTAGGGCTGTATTTAATTGTTTTATATCAGTGTCTGTATATTGATGATGGGAAACACTGGTAGAGGAAGAATGATTGAGTCTGTTGGTGTTACAGTTACCAGCACTTTGTATGTATGTAGGCATAATTTTATTTATAAAGTGCTACAAATTTATGCAGCGCTGTACAATTCAACAATACAACTATGATACAGACATGGGAAAAGTGCCTTGCACAATACTAGTATAATATCACAAGGATACTTTACTTTAAGTGCCAGGTTGTGGTTGACACAAGAGGATGGAGGTCCCTGCCCCGTAGAGCTTACAGTTTAAGTGGGAGGAAACTTACATACACAGATTGAAAGGTAACAAGAGCTATATGTGTATATATATATATATATATATATATATATATATATATATATATATATACACATACATACATACAGGTATATATACACATACTAAGCATAAATAGTTAGTTAAAGATACAATGTAATATTTACAAAAAACAGTGCTAATGCTCCATAAGGTAGGAGTTTAGTTTGCTTTTAAAAGTGTGGAGGGAATGTTCCTGGCGAAGATAAAGGGGTATAGAATACTTTATTATTTATACTTTATTAATACTTTTTATATTCATATATATTTACATTTATTTTTATTATATTTATACTTTATTAATGACTACTATGATGTAATATGTAATAATGTGTTAGATCAGTGTCTACATTCAACTGGGTGTAGTAAAAGATCAGCTAACAGTATTAAATATTCCTCTGGGTCATCACATCTTCCCTGGGCTGTGTAAAATCTTTATTCACCAGCGCATTTATTTCAATGATGATGTAGTTAACAATCAATCGTACTATGAGAGTTTTATCTTATGAACCAGTAAAAATATTCCTTTTTTTTTTTACCAGGCATATCCTCAAGGAGGCACCAGAATATACATTACATACATGCTAATATTGTAGATTGTCCTGTAAAATAACATTAAAAGGAATGTACATTTCTGTTTAACAAAGTGTAGAGTTCAACAGTCATTCACAAATTACTTGCAAGTCAATGACAGTAAACTTTTTTCCCCCGGTCTGGACTCATCCAGAAAGTATTGAGGAAAATGTGAGACAGCACAGGGTGGGCATTTCAGTAAAACTTTCTCTTGACTAGAACAACAGTTTAACTTATGAGAAGGTTTAACAGTTTAACGAATGTGTGTATGAGGAGCCAGTCCTTTCCACCCCAATCTTAATAAGGATTGTAGAAGCTGGGAGAGTTCTGGTTAATGGATTCTTCCATCTTATGACTTGTGGAGTAGGTAGATGCTGACATCTCTCTCCCCTACCAGCATGTCCTAAAGGAAGCAGGGGAAGCAAGACTTTAATGTTTAAGAAATCAAAAATAGAAAACAAATAAAAAGATTAAAGGAGCACTATAGTGCCAATATAACTGTACACATACATATAAAACTCCTTCATACTAAGCCAATTGCTAACACAAATAATTA
This sequence comes from Pipa parva, assembly GCA_019650415.1. NCBI lineage: Eukaryota > Metazoa > Chordata > Amphibia > Anura > Pipidae > Pipa > Pipa parva. The sequence goes on from WMED01004979.1 coordinate 17,944, forward strand.
AAAAAGTTTAGGGAAGAAATAATACTTGCATTTATTTTCTCTTAATTAGTTTTCCTGAAAGCTGACATTTTCCAACCCCTCCTCTTTCTGTTCTGCAAGTCAGGCAACATGAGAAGAAAAAAACTGCCTGACTGCTATTGGTTAAGCAGTGTGCTGACCTTTTGGCCACATAAATTAAGTACGAATGCAGGAGATTACAGAGGGAAAGCTGACTTGTGCACATGTGCTAAGTAGTAAGTAGGGCAAAAATGTCCGGGGAGGGTACCTTTTCATGGAAAACTGTCCGGTACACGTCACACAGGCAAAGTGCTGCCTACTCAAGCATTCTGCTTCACATGAATCAACTACTGGGGAGAAACAATTCTCACTAAGGTATAGTACTGCATATGTAAAGATATAGGGGGTAATTCAGCTTAGTGCGAAGTTACCTCCGGATCCTTCGCATCACTTCGCAGAGGCTGTTATGCGCTCGCTGATGTCCTGCACGCGCACATCAGCAAATGCTTTAAAAGTATTCCAGTCTCTGCGAGACTACTTGAGTCGCCTCGCAAGACTGGAATCCCTTTAAAGCGTTTGCTGATGTGCATGTGCAGGATATCAGCTAGTGCATATCAGTCTGTGCGAAGTGATGCGAAGGATCCGGAGGTAACTTTGCACTATTCTGAATTACCCCCATAATCTGGCTATAGTTTCCCATTAATATATTGGCTAGGTCCAATGTCAGGAAAAAACAAAATATCAGTTGGGTGTATCAAAGGTCTTATGTATTATGTATTTATATTATTATTTATAAAAAGACACAAAGTTGAACAATACAATTAGAATACAGCCAGAAAGTGCTTTACATAGACCATGTGAAGTAAATTGCAAGCACAAAATCATGAAAATACATCACTCTAAGGGGTTATTCACTAAGGTGTGAATTCGACTTTTGAATTCGCAAACAGCGGATTCCCATAGCAAATCTGCCACAATTTCCCCATTGTAAAGTAGCGACAATTTTCCCATAATAAAGTCGTGACAATTTTCCCATAATAAAGACACGACTGTGGACGTTTTTACACTTTGTTTGTTCCCTGCAATCCTTATATGTGTCTTTTATGTGCTCCATCAAAAAAATATATTGTGAGTACTTGTTATCCGTTTATTTAATTAAATGTTTAAACAATATTACACTGTGGAAGTTTTTTATTTTCTTCATTCTGAATGATATTTTGAGAATGAAGTGGGAATGAATATACCCTATGCATGAGAGCTAGCGTGTGCTTCTTTTCCTGGGAGAAGATTGCTTAAATTTGGTCATACTTATATGAAAAATTTTGCGTTACATCTGGTGAGCAGTTTATATACTCGTTTGGAGCACTTTTTGCATTTGGCACGTTTTTTAATGTGTTCTATTTTTCATCACTGGTTCACATTGCCTTTCATGGTGGCAAATTTTTATCTATTTCTTTTTTATATTTTTGTGGTAAGGCACTATTTAATGCCCTTTTTGTTTTGCGCTTTTCTATTCTTAGGTGAAAAAAGTCAAGACTGCGACAATATTCTCATTATAAAGACACGACTGCGACAGTAGCAGCCTATTGCGACTGTCTTCATCTGGCGAATTCGCACCTATACACAACAATTCGGACTTTAGTGAATAATCCCCCCATGTGCCAGGTAGTGATTGTAACAATAGGATGGAGACCCCTGCTCCATAGAGCTTACAATCTAAATGGGCTTTTCTGAAAAGTATTATATTAATCTTTAAGAAGTAGGCTTTCCGGATGAAGTTTTATTTTTCCTTTTAAAACGGAAAGAAGAAGAATTCTGAAAATATCATTATTGATTTTAAAGTTATCTCAAATTTATAAATATATTTTTCATAAGATGCTTTCAGGAGCAACTTTTACGCAATTTTTTTTTCATTAGCAGTTATAAAAAAAACAAAAAAAAAAGTTTCATGTTGGTGGACAGGGAAACTGCTGCAGACTTCAACAGACATCGAGCTGTATGCGCATCAATCACAGTGCAGTGACAACATCTACCGACTAAGTTGTAGAAATACCGTGTTTCCCCGAAAGTAAGACAGCGTCTTACATTCTTTTTACCCCCAAAAG
>WMED01004980.1:0-20044 GCA_019650415.1 Pipa parva
GTGGTGGAACTTGCACTATTGGTGACTGACTAAATACTTTTTTTCCCCACTGTACATAGGATAATTCGTAACCCAGAATCAATAACTCCTCCCCCAGCCCCTAACATTGAAGTGGTAGACAAAATACGGTGTGCTGGGTATTTCCTCTTTATCTCTTTTTATATAACTTTTACTAGAAATCAAAAAACTTAAAAACAGTTGAACAAGGATATTTGCTTAGCTCATAAGGTAGGAGAACAGAGAGGAGGGTTCTTATGAGAAAAAAATAAAGCTTATTGGTTAAATAGGTGAGTAAAAAGATAAAGAAGTTGCACACACAGCATGAGGTATATAACCTAAAATAATTTACTGCAACCTCTTTATCTTTTTACTCACCTAATTGAGTCTTTGCTTTGCTCATTAGGGCTAGTGCACCACACACTTTATCCTCAGTGTTCATTTGAATTTATCTCTTTTTGTTTCATCTGTTTGGCTTATTGGTTAAAGCCATAACCCATAAGCTGGGTAACTCTATTTGAGAGGTGGATATCCACAGCACTCTATGAAAACTACCTCTTCATTAACTGTTTTTGGTCCAGTAGCCAGATACCTAAATGAAGAACTTGTACGAATATAACAAAAGATGCTGTGACCAAAACACTAATTACTATGGTCATACAAGTGTCTTCAGTGGGAAAATGAGTTCCAATTTGGGGGGTAATTCAGCATAGTCCGAACTTACCCTCCGATCCTTCTCCTCTGCTTGCACAGACTGTTATGCGCTTGCTGATGTGCTGTGCGCGGACATCAGTGAATGCTTTAAAGGGATTCCAGTCTAAGCGAGGCTCACGAGTAACTGCTTTAACTGTGACAAATTTGCTCAATATCTGAATGCTGTAACATTAGAAGCAAAGAGTATGTATGAGATTTAGCACTGCACCCTGTAGATATGTGAGACCCGTTTACTTAGGCGTTGTCACACTCCTGACAACACTAAGTTATTTCTACCAAAGTCCCCCCCTTAGATTTTGAACTCCTTTTTTCTTGCAACCCAGTCTAAAGTTCTAAACTTCTCACATCCTCTCCTGCCGCAACCTGCTTGCTTAACCCCATGCCTTTTTTTAATGCTGCTCTTCTGCCTTTGTACCAGCCCTAACACATCTGTTCAATTCTTCCCTGTCTTCTGAAATATTTCCTTCTTTATTGAAACAGGCCTGCATTAAACCCATCCTACACTACAGCCTCAATGCCTCTCTAACTACCATCCTATCTCTCTCTTGCCTATAGCTTCTAAACTTCTGGAATGTCTGTTATATTAACTATTTGCATGCCTATCATCTCCTGGACCCTTGCAATGTGATTTTCAGCCAGGGTGCTCTATGGAGACTGCTCTGTGTAAACTTGGAAAAGATCTCCAGATTGCCAAAATCAAGGGACACTTTTGTATTCTTGTTCTCCTTCTTGTCATTTGCATTTAATACTATTGATCACTCCCTTCTTTCTCAGATTCTCCATGCGCTTGGTGTCCATAACCAAGCTGCATCATGCTTTGCCTCTTACCTTTCTGATCAATCGTTCTTTGTCTCCCATGCCAATGACACTTCCTCTCCTATCCCACTTAAGGTGGGGGTGCTTCAAGGCTCTGACCTTGGCATCCTCCTGTTCTCTCTGTACACACTTTCCCTGGGTGATGTCATCAGCTCATTTGGCCTTAAATACCACCAGTATGCAGAAGACACCCAAATTTACTAATCAATCCCTGCTCTAACGCCTAAAATCAAGACTCAAATTTCTAAATGTCTCCTGCTATCTCCTCTTGGATGGCCTGGCATTGTCTAAAACTAAATCTTGCTAAAACAGAACTTATTATTTAACTACCAAAACCTGGTCCTGCTCCCTCCTTTTCCATTTCAGTTGATGATTTGATCATTGACCCTGTTACTTCTGAATGTTGTCTTGAGGTGACTTTTGACTTTGCTCTTTCCTTCTCTAACCACATTTCTACCACTGCTAAAAACAGTCAATTTTTCCTTTGTAATATTTCCAAGATCCGTCCCTTTCTCTCTTAAGCTACTGCTAACACCCTCATGCATGCTCTCATCTTATCCTGCTTGGATTATTGCAATGCCCTTGTAACTGACCCTCCAGCATCACATTTTTCCTCACTCCAGTTTATTCTATATTATGCTGCTAGAATTCTCTCCTTCTCACCCCAGACAGTCTCCCCCTCATATATTAAAAAAACATTATTTACAGTGTCCTATTTTTGACATTCAAAGAACTTCACTCTCTTACCCCTCTGTACATATCTTCCCTTGTGTGCCTATATACACCTAGCTGTCAACTCCATTCTTCACAAAGCAACCGTCTTCATGAACCACTCACTAAAAATGCCATTCTCAACTTAAAACCTTCTCTCTTTTTGACCCTTATTTCTGGAATTTATTACCACTCGACCTTTGTCAAGAGCAATCCATTACTGTTTTCAAAATTTAATTGAAATCTTACGTCTTGGAGCACTAGCACTGGTTCTCATGTCTATATTTTATCCATGAGCTGCAATTTATTCTATTTTGTATTCTTTTAAATAGCACTTATAAGATAATGAACTGACACTTTATGCTATTGCATTTGCTACCCTCCTGTTTATTTAAGTCTTTCTCCTATTTAGATTGTAAGCTTTATGGGGCAGGGCCCTCCATCCTCTTGTTTCACTCATGGCCTGGCACTTAGAGTGTTGTATATTCATGATTATATGCTTGTAATTTACTTCATTTGTTCTTTATTAAGTACTTTCCCTTGTCCTCATTGATCTTTACCAGCGCATCCACTAAGTTTGTTCCCATGGATGATTTTGGAAATTTCTTTACCTGAAGGATACAGGCAGACTATCCTCATGGATTGAGCACAGGACACTTTTACATAAAAGGTTTTTGGACTTATTTGGACTGTTTTAGGACTTTTCATATTTTATTTATCCTCATATTATTTTATTTGCTTTATCCTGATTTTCATTTTGCTTGTCATTTTTTTTTTGGGCGCTATACTTATTTTGACACTCATGGCCTGGCACTTAGAGTGTTGTACAGGTATGTTCATGATTATATGCTTGTAATTTACTTCATTTGTTCTTTATTAAGCACTTTCCAATGTCTGTATTATAATTGTATTGTGTCATTTTATAAATAAAAATATACAGACATACATACTAAAATTTGGAATTGCCAATAAGACATTAAGACAGAATGTGACAAATCATATCAATAAAAACAAAATAAATTGCAAACTGTTGTGTGAATGTGTGGGCATGAGCAGCACAAGTCAAAATTAGATGCATTTAGAAAGCAGCCATTTTAAGATTGGTATCTGCAGGGTCTGCCCAACTTGTTGTTATGAATAACAGAATAGGCTCAGAATGCGTTCCATCTAATACATTATATTGGTAGTTATATTGTTTGAATTGGGAGGGAACAGTTATTTATTTAGTGATTTTGCTGTCACCAGTTGTTGTACTGAGGTACGATAGTGAGGTAGGAGGACCATGGATGTCCAAACTGAGTGGCTGTTTAAGGACTTATAGCCAATGAGTCTGCCCCACTTGTTGATATTTAGGAAATGATAGACTTGGCACATCTGTACTCTAATACAATATATTGGTGGTTTCTGCTTTTATATTAGTATACCTGATTGCAGCACCAAGGTATGATGATAAGTTAAACCTGGATGTCCAACTGAGAAGGTCATAGGGCTATTTATGGTTTCTGCCACCATTTATTATTTTGATGTAATTAGTGAAGGTTTAAGGTTTATAGTTGGTATACTAACTAGCCCCCATTTAAATGTCCCTGCTTAATTTCAGTGTGGATTAAAATATCATGTATTCTTAATTAACTTAATTTACCTCTTTGAAAGCACTATTAACTACCACTGTACAGGTCTATTAATAACTATGCCGATGAACACACCAGGATGTACTAATAAAAAAAAAGAATGGGTTATTTATAACGCCATAGCTTACAGCAGGTGTGTGGTCATATTTCTTACAATTTAATTGATTAAAGTTCTTCACTGTAAGAGAGGCTATGGAAGTTGTCATGTTTAATTCAATAAAAAAGATGAAAATTGGCTTGGATTCCTTACATGAGTGGAGGAACTTTACAAGTGATGGGTACTAGATAACTGGAGGTGGGTTCTTGATCGAAGGGAATTATTCTGATATACTTGAAGTCAAGAAGGATTTTTATCCCTAAGATAAGAATAATTGGTTTTATTCTCATAGGCTAATTGGCCTTCCTCTGGATCAATATTGCAGGATAATAAGTTAACACTAACTGGACTTGACTTTTTGCAGCCCTGAAAACTTTGTTGTTAGCTAAGTTACTACTTTAAATATTAGAAAGATTTTGGCTTCAGCTTATTGCTAACAACTCCGGTTCTTGTGCTTAGGCAATGTAGCAACATCTAAAATGCTGTTTCTGGCAAGTCTCCTCTGTGGTATGAGCGCTGTCTCAATAATTTAACACAGTATTGTAGTATTTTACAGACCAATATAAAAATACAAAGCCACTATTCTAAAATATACCAAAAAGAACCATGTTGGCCCTGATAGAAAGAGGTGGATTTCTACTGGGCAAACACTATCTTTCCTTCAACATGGTAAACCGCACAGCATTTTTTGCATGCTAAACAGGGATCTTCTTTTTATAAAGCAATCTGCAAAGATAAAAAAAATATATGGTTTACATCTTTGGTTATAGCAACCCCTAGATTTAACCGTGACATCTGGGTCAAAGCAGTTATCACCCATGTCCTGCTTACATTTCTACAAACCTGCAATAGACCTGTACATTTTAAAACTGTGAGCTTCAGATGTATTTACAGTTATTCTAAATCCCTCCAAATACCCTTTAGGAAAAGGCTTTCATCCTTGTCCAACTTATTCTTAAAGGGAACAGAACGGGATTACAATAGCATATTATTTCTCTCTTGGGAAAGAGTTCTCAATGTGCTTATGGAGCCAGTGTTGTAACCACCTGCAAGCTTATTACAAAATCCTTATGTGATATTACCTTGCCCTATTATATTTTTACAAGATTTATCTCCCCCTCTTGTTATAATGGCACTGGTTGTTTTGCACATATATTTTGTGTATTTTATTTTCTGATCTAATGTCTAGCTAAATCCTACTGACCTAATATCAAATACCTGTTAAACAAAATGACTTGAATGCATCCAGTGGTGATTTTGGACATCCATCAGTCAAACATCTACATTTATTTTAAACCATATTTTGATACTGAACAAAATTATCTCCATCTAAACTGGAAAATCACATAAAACCCACAATCCAGTAGATTATAAGTGGAGTTAATACTAATGTATAAGTACCACCCTAACTCTGTTCCAGAACCATTTCTAGTGGTGTGCAGAGTGAATGCCCCAGATGCCACTCACCTAGGCACATCTACATTTACCATTTTATGCCTACACCTTACCAACCACCACCCAAAACCTTTGAATGAATGTTCACTTAGCCACATACCTGTCATCTACCGGCTTGCCTATCATTCATCACTGAGCAGGGAGGCTGCTATTAATTGGGGGGCACTCCTAAAACTATTACCCTAGGTAACATTGCTGCTTGGTTATGGGAAAATACCAGTTAAATAGTTATCTATTTATGGAAGACAGTGTGAGGTTTCTACAAGAAGTGGAAAGTATCTAGATCTGCTATCTGCTTACCTTGTAGTAAGGTTATCAGATCAGGTTACCAGATTTAGGGACACTTTGGGGATATGCTATTAGCAGGGTTTAATGGATTGGAGTAGATTTGTTTTCAAAATGGCCACTAAGTTAGACTCCATTCTTCACACATTTGCTCCCATCCCTTTGGTAACATAATGCACAGGATGGTGTTTCCAACCACCATTTTCCATTTTATCAGTTGTCTTCTCACCTTTAGGGTGAAATTTAATATTTATTATGTTTATTCTGAGTACATCTCGACTGTTAGATTGGTAAAAATCGATTGATATTTTTCTATCTTTACCGACAGAAACTTTTCGATCAAGTTTTTTTCCTGAATTTTTCTATGGAAAGGTAGTAGCAGTTACATTAGTACCATGGCTACCTTTTCATCGAAAAATCCAATTGAAATGTATCGACTGGTAAAAATCGATCGAGAAAATCGATTCATTTTTACTGATCAAACAGCCAAGATGTACAGGGCAAAATTGGCCTTTTCGAGTTTATTAAATGTAGCTATCGTTACACATGCTGCCATCTGTACACAAACAAAGCAATAAGGTTCATATTTGCATGAAATTTCAAGGTTCCTTTTCGTCTATATCCTCTTGACAACACTGATAAATTTCTAATAAGATATAACTGTATATATTGAAAATTAGTACTTGAATCTACACATACACAAATCTCACCTGAGTAGAATGAATTCACCCAGTAAATCGTCTTGTATTTATTCATATAAACATCTGCTGGTGAAAGAATAATGATGTAATCAACAAGCAGCATATTTCTAGAATAGTAGCTAATTGACTGCTGCACAGTGTTTTTGTGTTTGTTTATTTGTTAACATCATTCGATCAAGATGCTATAACACAAAATACTATCACAAAAGCAGTTACTAGGCTGTAGTACTCTCTGCCAATCTGCTGTCAAATATATATTAGGAATTGACTGCTGTGGATAGCTATAGAAACACTAAATATTATATTTATCTCCATGTACCTGTATACTGCATCAATACTATACAGTATACAGTATGTTATAATATGGACGATAGGATACAATTCCAAAAATAAAGGAAACTATTGCAGCTACAAATAGTAAAATTGGCAGCGGTAAACAAAGAATATAGATAGACAGGGTAGCTGCTATGGGGCCCATATAGGGGGAATACCCAGAGATCCTTTCCTACAAAATTGTTATATTTTGTTAAACAAATGAAAAAGCCTGTGTCTAGTAAAGGTAACAATGAGGGAGCCAGTATAGCAAATATGAATGAAATGTTGTTTGTTTTTAGTTGTTAGTAACTGCCTACTGCATAATGCTAAAGATAATGACAACTGTGTTCACTGGAGCTTATTTTGCCATCTGATGTTTTATTTGTATTGTAAATAAATACCTACCTACCCTTTATTACATGTGTGTGTCTGCTAAATCCCAACACAATACTAAGGGGATGGGGAATTTGTGACCAATTTGATGCCTTAGTATGGTTGTGTACTTATACACCTTTCTGCATCACTTTTTGTGCAAATGTACAAGTAATTCAGCTATTAATTAATAATAATGTGTTGGACTGCATTAAGTGGCGAATTTGATGATTTGATTTTTCCTGGTTAAAATAGTGAAGTAGGGACTAATGACAGGGGTTCAGCTTGGTGTAAGGTGACTTTACACTCAAAAGACTAAGAAACAATAGTGACCAAGTAGCAAGATAAACTAGGAACCGTGTTGCATAGAAAGGGATGCAAATGACACTTCTTGTTATCTGGAATATGGCTGACAATGTCCTTCCTTATGAACAATCCTGCTTATTAATAGTATTTTGAAATGAATGAAATAGTTGTAGTGACATTTTCTCCTTTAAACACATCCATGGGCGGTCATACCACTACTGTTTGACTGACTACACCTGACTATTTGTCAAAATAGCATCTGTCGCTTTTCCCTTCTTCATCAAAGGAATACACTGTTTAGTGAATAAGGAGTAGCAAATTTGAGTCTGTTGGAGAGTAGCGACACGAAGAGATGCAAATTTGCTACACTTGGCAAATTTGCACTTTGATATAAACCCCCCTAAGGTGTATAATATAGGTGTACCTAAATATACATAGTAACATAGTTTATAAGGCTGAAAAAAGACACAAGTCCATCCAGTTCAGCCTATTTTCCTGCAATGTTGATCCAGAGGAAGGTAAAAAACCCATGAGGCAAGAGCCAATTATCCTCACATTAGGGTAAAAATTCCTTTCCAACTCCAAATATGACAATCAGAATAATTCCCTGGATCAAGATCCCAACTTCAGTTATCCAGTACCCATAACTTATAATGTTCTTACACTGAAAACCAGTTTTGAACTCTTTAATGGAATTAACCATAACAACTTCTTCAGGCAGAGAGTTCCATAACCTCACTGTTCTTCCAGTAAAAATCCCCTTCTATGTAGATGCAGAAACTTTCTTTCCTCTAAAATTAGAGAATGCCCCCTTGTAATACTTACAGTTCTTGGTATAAATACATTGTGAGACAGATCTCTGTACTGACCTCTAATGTATTTATACATAGTTATTAGGTCACCCCTTAATATTCTTTTTTCTAGACTAAACAAGCCCAGTTTTAATAATCTTTCTTGGTACTGTATATTGTTCATTCCTTTAATTTCTTTAATGTAATGAGTTATAGTAACCCTCAGATCCCTACTGTTGCCATCCACTGCACACGTACCCAAGGTACAGGGCTATTAAAGTTTTTTCCTGCAGTTAGAATTAATTAAGAAACTATATTACATGAAGAACTTTATACTGGTAAACCTAAATAGTGGTGAATCTTCTCCCAATTTTATTGTATTTTTTTCAGTTTATTCAGGTAAATTAACTTTCCAGAGGGCCTCGCAAGTGAAGCCCATACAGAACTGTTGTTTTACACCTCAGTAAGCAACTATTGCCTTCTCGGTTTGAGTGCAAACACCTAGTCCTAGTTAAATGATAATTGGTTTAATGGGTCACTGACCTGGTTCAAAAAAGCAGTAGTACAAGTGAAGATTCCATTTAGTCTCATGGATAATATCTTCCTGTTAGACTGTTAGTAGTAGTACTGTGACATACCATCACCATGCTTCTTCTACTGCAAATGGCTTTTGATGCAGTTATGTTTATTGTGGTAATGCTAACTAAAGAAGCCAACAATCTCCATGTTACGAAGTGCAAATGTTGCTAAATTCTTTCTTGCCTTCTGGTCTCTCACATGTATTTGCACCACTAAAATGACAAAAATGATTTCCTACATGGCATGTAATGCCATTTTTCTATTGTACCCATATTACTCTGTGAATACCCCATAGACAGATCATATCGAAACACTAAATAGTTACAAGGAAAAAATGATCTAATTCCAAAATAAAACAGTTTGGCATAGACAGTCTTATTGATATCATAGCATTATTATCAGATTAACAATGGATACAAAAAACAAGCATAGCGTTTTCATTACATATCTCAGTTCTACATTACTAACAAGTAGGATAATGTACAGTTACCACTAGGCCTGTGACTCACCAGTCAACCCTCTCACTATGGAAACTATTATATGATATTATGTTGTATTGCTGCTCAGACGTCATACTTTTGGATTACCTTTTGGGTCACCTTTCCCTGCATGGAGGTTTTGAACTGCCCATTCTACTTTTACACTATACATTATAAGGACAAACTTAATTTGACCAGACTATCACCTACTCTATACTAATGGCTGTGAAGGTCTCTTTTGGCAGGGCTTATTGCAATAAATAAACAATGATAAATTACTTAACAGTTAAGGCAACTGTATAAATAGACTTCACATTGACCAAACATATGATGGGATATGATCCATTCATTTTCTAAATGATATAATATTAGGAGTCTGAATATTAGCTTTTTTCTGTGAAGTCCTCTTGAAATTTCATTTTCTTTGATTCAGGGCAATCTAATGTGTTAATTTGTCATTTAACAGATTATGTTACATTGATATGTAGCATGATGTGTTCATAAATAGTTAATGCACAGAGTGGTGTTGTTGACCCAAAGATGTATGTTCATTGGTTACCTACTGTACATACACTACCAGAAAAAAAGCACATAGCAACAATACTGTGAACACAAGAGAGAGTATTAAATGTTTACTGTTGTAGAAATTCTCAGCTTTCAAATCATACTCTCTGCATTCATTTTTTGGAACAATAAATTGTTTTGCTTTTAATATGTGTCTTTATACTAAAGCAAAAATGTGAAAAAGATAAACCACTGCTATTTTTCATGCAAATTGTGCTTAGAAATGCTCACTAGTACGATACTGTTACTATAAATTGTACAGCGCAGCTTGAATTAGTGGCACTTTATAAACAAAAATATACTGGCATACTATAAAGAAATGTTTATAGACCATCGCTTTCTAATTATCCCATACCTTCACACAGTAGTGATACTAAAAAGTGTAAACATCTCCTTATAGCACTGAAACAATGTGCTTAACACTTCCTATTCTACACACAAGGCATTAGGACTTTTATCTTCATAAACAAATGAATTGCGTCTTACCATCTTGTTAGCTATTTGCAGTGACATCACTGAGCCCTGATATTCATTGTTATTTTAAACTAATTTTCTCCAAAGTATTACAATAAAGTGGATAAATTATCTTCCCGTGCTGTTTTCTGTTCAACTGTAACACTATAAAACTGCACAAAGTCTTCTGTATTTTCATTTTAACAAATCCAAGTAATCACATAACTGCGCCAGACTTATTGATAAAAATAAAAATCTTGTTGGAGCCACAGTTTGGTAACTCCACTGCATATTTCATACTAATATGTAAATGTGATCACAGATCAAAGTTCTCATATTTTTCAAGCAAAGCAAAGCTATTCCCAGTATGAGCAAAATCACTATAAATTAGGAAACTTCAAAATCCCTCCTTAGTCTGAGTAACTCTTTTTTTTCTCTTTCTCTCATGCTTGTAACAATATGTACAGTATAACATCACCATTAGAAAATTACACTCACAAATAACTAATGTGACTTTTAAATTCGATGCGACGTGAAACTTTCAAAAAAACAGAGAGCAGAAATATCCAATCATATGTTATACCAATAAACCTTTAGATAAACATCACATATCTAAGCAATCTGTGTGTATCGGGTGTTTGTTGCTTGTGTTGATAAATGATATAAAATCGTTTTGCAAAGGGCACATTTTTTTTTAAGGTGGCATTCTATCCCATATAATAAAGTAAAACAATTTACATTATGTTAATATGAGTAGAATTCAAAGAATTCAAATTAAAATAATATTCTGCAAGTTTCTACAAAAGCTAAAACAAAGTTTTTAGACGAATTTAGTATATCACACTTCATTGCCATATTTCCAAATCTGAGAACTCTGAAGCCAGGTATGATAATAGTCAGTAATGCTTTAAACTCACCTGGATGTGGCAGTGCTGATGAGTGGAGTTCTCTTCTCTCTGTCTCTTAAGATAAAGAACGCATCAGGAAGCTTCCCTCTGTTCTCCCTCCCTTACTCCCCCTTCATTCTTAGGGAAGGGGCTCTGATAGTTTCTCTATGGAAACGCTCCCCTCCCTTGGTTCATGTACAAAATGTAGTGAGCATGGTATCACTTTATAATTTCATAACAAATACATCATTTGATTACAGGAGAAATATGAAAAAAAAGATAAACCAATGACTTAGAATGTTTCATTCAGAAGAAAAAGCAGTGGAAGAAGAACATCCCTCAGTAAAGATTATCCAACCTATTGCTTTCTAAGTCTTGCTAGTCTCTAGTAATAGACCTCAGCCAAAAATGGGAAGATACCAGTTGGTTAAAATAAACCCTGGTGCTGAAATAACTACTTATCTATTTTTCTTTTATTTAGATTTTAATAGTAAGCCCAACATTTTCAAATAAAATTTGATAAAGCATCCAGTACTTAATCCGCTCCTGATAATTGGTGTGTCTGATCTCACTCAATGAGATCACTGTTCAGACATTATGATTATGATTTTGGTTTTTTTGCATCTAAAATTTTAGCATTTTTGACCATTTTTTTCTGTGATCAATTTTTTAAAAACTATTTATCAAAAATTATGAAAAAAGTTGGGGGTGAAAAATCTAGAAAGCTTTTACTTTCCCTGCGTTTCTTCTGTTTTTCGTGTATTGTGGCCACATTTTGATGCTATTTTAGCATATTTTAATGCTAGTTTAAAGGAATGAGCAACCATTGAATAACACCCTAAATTTAGGGATATTTATAAAGAAGGGGAAAGTCTATATCAATCTATCTGATTTCTTTATCATTTTGTCAAAAACAAATTTTCAAGGGTGAAAAAAAACCCACTATTGATAAGTTTGCTCAGTTGAAAAAGCCACACTGCAGTGTTTTCCAGTTAGGTTCACCTTCCAGAAAAGATCGATATCTTTTTTCCAACAGGAAAACTATTCCAACTATCGCTAAGAAACAGGAACAACTCTATAGGGGATATCTGAGGCATGCGAACATTTTGGGCCATAAAATTATTCTTGAACAGCTTTTTAAATAGGTGAAAACAGCAAAGATAAAATGGCTTTTGACTTTTAAAAATAACTTCCTTAGAGAGGATATTTATAAAAGTTGCAAAAGGCTCACATTCCAATATCTGGAAGAAGCTTTCAGATATTGAATTGATTTGGTTTCTTTGACACATTCCATTGCATTTAAAAGGGGTCGGGGTCAGTCACTGACTCCTCAGTCTTTGCTGGTTTTGGCTATTATGTGGTATTTTGTTTGCTGCTGTTTTTTGTTGTCTGGATATATGGGGGGAGGGAATTCACCATTGAGCGAAGTGAGCTCTGAATCCTTTGGCTCACTTCGCACATGGTGTTATGCGCTCGCTGATGTCCTGCACATGGACATCAGGGAGCACTTTAAAGGGACTCCAGTCTCGGCGAGACCAAAAGAGTTGCCTCACCGAGACTGGAATCCCTTTAAAGCATTCGCTGATGTCCGCGTGCAGGACATCAGCGAGCGCATAACAGTCTGTGCGTAGTGAGCCGAAGGATTCAGAGCTCACTTCGATCAATGGTGAATTCCCCCCATGGTGTTAGTTACTCAGTTGTTTTGATACTTTTGGATTTTCAAGTGTTTGTTTTGTGGTACAATTTTCTATAGAAACAAATGCTTTACAGTGGTTCTGGAATGGCAAACGGTTTGAACCAATACTGACTGCATTAGAAAAGGTGAAAAATGTTGGTAAATATTGATAGGGTGAATTGGAAAGTTGTGATGCAAATTGAGTGAAATGTATTAAAATAAAAAATTGCGATATTGGCCAATTTTTTTACCGATATTGCGATATTGATATTTTTGATTTTAATAAATTTTGCACTTAATAAGAGATAACCAATACATAAGTTGTCAAAAGATGTGGCAATAAAAAGTTGATAAATAGGTAAAATTGTGGAAAAGTGAAAAAGTATCAAAAAAAGGTTTTTCTACTATTCAAACAGTTCAAAAGTTTACAAATAATGAAACACCTGTGGGTGAAATTTATTAACCTCGGAAAAGCCCGTTTTGGCTTTTCTGAGTTTAATTAGGAGAACACCCTGAAGTTTCTCGTAATAAGTATCATGAGATTTTTCTATTGAATTTAAACATGGAAAGGCTAACCATGCTGTATAGCTACCTTTCCATGGATATATTCAATAGAAAACATTTATCACAGCAAGTATTGATTGAGACAAATCTCGCGATACTTACCGCGAGAAACTTCATGGTGTTCTCCTGATTATTAAACTCGGAAAAGTAAAACGAGCTTTTCCCAGTTTAATAAATTTCGCCCTGACATTCCTCAAGATCTCACTGGCCTTGCCTATGTCAACCTTCCTGAAATCTAACTGATACATTTAGTACTTAGGCACTGAAATTTGAGACAGGGATGTTACTAGGTTCCCAAAGACTCAGAGGACAAGCCCACAAGTATATTGAATTCTATTCAATGACACCTGGGTATGTTCCCTAAATTTTCAAATCAAGTATTGACAAGGGAACAGCTAGAAAGATATGTACTGTATCATTATATGAGTAGAAAGATGCATACTGTAGCATTATATGAGTAGAAAGATGAGTACCGTAGATATATATGTGTAGAAAGATGAGTACTGTAGTATTATGAGTAGAAAGATGAGTACTGTAGCATTATATGAGTAGAAAGATGAGTATTGTAGCATTATATGAGTAGAAAGATGAATACTGTAGCATTATATGAGTAGAAAGCTGAGTACCGTAGTATTATATGAGTAGAAAGATGAGTACCGTAGCATTATATGAGTAGAAAGATGAGTACTGTAGCATTATATGGGTAGAAAGCTGAGTACCGTAGCATTATATGAGTAGAAAAATGATTACTGTAGCATTATATGAGTAGAAAGATGAGTACTGTGGGATTATATGATACTTTATTTGGACTAACAGTTCATTGTTTAAGACAAACTTTAGAGAGATATTCCCTCTTCATCAGGTCAGAGCAGTGCTAAAGGATAAACAGTTTGTAACATATTTAAAGTCTGTGAGGCACTGAGGAGAACAACTAGACATTCAAAAGAGAGTTTGAAAATCAAACTTGAAATACAGATTTTTTAATTGCTAAATTGAACCAGATATAAAGTTTCCTTCATTAATGTCAAATGGAAAATCTGTGTATGATTAAACAGCTCTATGACTCAAGATAAAGTCATGAAATGGTTTTCTGTGCTGCCACGTTCAGTCCATAAAAGTCAATACTGATTCTGGCGTGCCTGACTGTCTTATATGGGCATTTACTTCACTCTGTCCTTATGATGTGAAGCATTACAGTGAAATAATATTGTACAAATAGTGCAGCATTCTGCTATACATAGACTGTCATGTTACCTACCAATGCCCTCTCCTACTCCCACACATTGCCTGATAGTTTCATAGTCTACAAGTTACTCATCGTTCTGTAATAAATGAAAATATAGTACAACATCTTGCAATAATTCTTATTTAAGAAAAAAATGTAACACTGTGTATGAATTATTGTAGAGTTTCGCTAAGGGGGCATATTTAAGATAAGGCAGAATGGAAAAGTAACAAATGTTTTGCACCTTTTCATTTCCAATAACCCTGGCAGGTAAAATTTTTTGGGGTTTTTCATACCATTAAATTCCCTCAACTAATAGATTTACCAATGGTTGAAATGTAATATTTCCAAAACTAAGAACAGTTTATTAAACAGCAGCTTAAGTCACTGGTTGGATGGCATAGTAAGTGACTAACTAACCCTTTTAGGAAGGCAGGGGGCTTAGTCTGCAGACAGCTGAGCTAATTACTTTGTAAAATATAATAAACCACATAGCACTCTGTTTCCACTTTAGATGGGTGTCTATACTTAATCAACAGTTCTAAATGTTCATATTCAAACCTTGATAAAGGATCCAGAAAATATATTTATAATACTATGTTATACTGTATTCTAGTAAAGATTTCCTTTTCTAAAGTCCTCCTGCAAGTGGTTATGATTAAATAATGTCTCTCCCGCTAATCCCTTTACCATTAATATGTCACTTCTCTGAGGGTTGTTTAAAGAAACTTTGTACAGACTTAAATTGGGGTTTATTTACTAAAGTCTGAATTGTTGCATATAGGTTCGAATTCGCCAGATAAAGACAGTCGCAATAGGCTGCTACTGTCGCAGTCGCATCTTTATAATGAGAATATTGTCACAGTCGCAACTTTATTATGGGAAAATTGTTCCACTCTTAACATTAAAAAATTGTCGCAACTTTATAATAGGGAAATTGTCACGGATTTGCTATGGGAATTCACTGTTTGTGAATTTGAGAGTTGAATTCGCACCTTAGTGAATAACCCCCTTAGTCCATTAACTTTTTCCATCCCTGATTAATAATGCTGAATGAAATTGTTTGGTTTTTATATACCTCTATTGACTCCCTAACTTTGCTAACACACAAGTATACCTATTACTCTGAAGCTACTTAATTTCTTTTCTACCACTGGATACCCTGGAAATCAACATTTAAACCACAAAAATGAAAGAATTTTCTTAATCAATATTAGAAAATTCCCAACTCTTATATTTGACTCTGCCTCATATATATCATCAATTAATTGAACCTATGTTAACACAGAATGTAGGACTATTTCACAGTCAATTACAGAGTTGGTCTTTTTCCTATTGTCTGGACCGCATTGAAAGCATATTAAAGGGGAACTTACATTTTACTCATAAAACAAATTAATAGTGACAAATAGCAAATTCAGAGTCTTTGCACAGCTGTGATGAAAAATATAAAACCAGAGCACCACTACCTATATGCTGTAGTAGTGGCAAAACACCTGAATGTTCTGATAAAGCAAAGCTATGCACAATCAAGAAGATATATTTTAAGTATGGAGTAGAATATCTGAATATGGGAAAAATGGAAAATTCTTAGCTGTTTAGTCTGACATTCTCTGAACTCCAAACCCATATCCGCCTACCTGATTTGAAGCTATTCAGATATCATCAACAGTTCCATGAAGCCAATACTTAATTTCCTCTTTGGTTAAACATCTACCAAAATATTACTGAATACTCCATAAATTTAAATAGGTGTTATCATTCTATGACTCCACCCGACCTCTTATCTTTTTTCCTGCTACAAAATGAATGCCTAATTATGGATGAGAATGACACACTCTAACATGTCAGTCACGACACATACAAACAAGACAGTTAAGCACTTCTTTATTATTTGTTTATTTATTTAATTACATATATAAAATTGGTATTAACATTTCTTTTGCTGTTTATGTTTCTCTGTGGCAAATCCTAAAATGCTGCAAGCTTTAATATCCTTAATACCAAATCCCACTAAAATAAAAGCATATGTGTTTATCATGGCAGTGAATTTTAACTTATTAAAATTAACATTTCTGAAATGCCTGCTGATCCAGGGGACTATGTGTGTTAAATCTGCAGACATATACTGTATGTATTCATAGCCATCCAGATATAAGAGGTGAAGGGGGTTATTCATTAAGGTGCAAATTTGTCTGTCGAATTCTGTCGAGTGGATTCCCATAGCAAATCCGGGACAATTTTCACAAAATAAAATTGCAGCTGTGACAATATTCTCAATATAAAAAGACGCGACTGCGACAGTAGCAGCCTATTGCAACAGTCTTTATCTGGTGAATTCACATCTATACGCAACAATTCAGACTTTAGTGAATAACCTTCAATCTTTGGTGGCGTAGAATTATCAAAGCATTATGGGTAGAATACTGAGATTTCCTGCAGATTCCAGTAGAACTGCCCAGGCTCTCCTCACCACCATGGACACTTTTGCACTGGTTTTCACATAAGTAGGTTATCCATATATTTTCCTATTAAGACCTGGAGCACAAACTATGCAGATACTCAATAAACCCCTAGACTATCTAAATTTAGACTTGTAACCTGGCTTCACATACCCGACTCATTGGTCACATTGACTTAAAATTGTCTTTCTTCCCCAATCTTCTGTATGTGCATCTACACCTGTTTTGTTCCCCAAATCTTTTTGTTTATTTGAATTTATATAGAGCACACGCCTTTAGTCAGCTTTAAATACCCTTCTGCATTAAAGAGACAACCGTTAACTTTATAGAAGCAATTAAATCATTTAAAATTTCAATAAAAACATCACTAAAAAAAAACAGCAAAAATTTTCTGTCTGTGATGGCTACCCTGATAGATAAAGCTCAGAAGGATAAGAAAACTGGGAGAAAAAACACAATAACCTTACATTCCCGTTACTGGGATTTGCACATGGATCTTGTGCTTTTGCATTGTGGGATGTTATTTGCTTCTAAAGAACCTAACGGTCCCATCTATTCCCCACAGACTGTTAATTTATTCATTAATGACCTTGAGGTTGAAATAAAAGTTATAGGACATTATGAAGCTAAACTTAGCACAGAGAAGGGTCATCACATTAATAGGGGAATGAGAGATTATAAAAACAGGCCAACCAATCTGCATTTATTTTTTATTATAGAAAAGATGCCTAATTGGGAGTATGACCCCTCCTCATCTTTTATATTGCCAAATGAAAATGTTCTGTATCAGTTTACTGTAATTTCTGTAACACTGACATTGTGACATGTTGATTGCAGTGGGGGGGAAGGGGGGATTCTCAATAAGTTAGCTAACTACCTGGGATGGTTAGGATGTCATACACACAAGAACTATTATTTTTATTTTAATTAATTCATGAAATGATTTCATTGTTTTGATTGTCCTGCTAGTACTTACATTGTTATTTTTATTGTGCTAATATCTCCTTTACCAAGGGCACTGTTTTGCAAGCGTAAGTTTGTAGCATTTGCAATGAAAGGAAGCAATTTGATTTTGAAGTAAATATTGAGAGCTTAAGGTGGGAGGCCAAAAACAAAAGTTAGCTTCTAGTTACAAGAAAGAGAGATACTGTGTGGCATATCTTATGAACAACAAGTCACAGAGATTTAGGGGGTAATTCAGCAAAGAGCGAACTTACCCTCCGATCCTTCGCATCAGTAAGCAGAGACTGTTACGCATTTGTTGAGTCCTGCACGCGCACATCAGCGAACGCTTTAAAGGGATTCCAGTCTCTAGAGGTGACTCGAGTGGTCTTGCCGAGACTGGAATCCCTTTAAAGCGTTCGCTGATATGTGCGTGCAGGACAACAGCGAGCGCATAACAACCTCTCTGAAGTGATGCGAATTATCCGGAGGTAACTTTGCACTATGCTGAATTAACCCCTCAGTCTGACATATTTAGTCATACTGTAATGAGCAATTATAGTTCCTCCTTGGATCTGAATTACCCTTTCAAATCAATTAATCCCTATTTTTCTTCAGATCAATTATCCACAATATAAGTGTTCAGACGGAAATAACAAAGGTTTTGTATCTTTTGCCTACTGAATACGAAATATGATTTTAACTGAAAAAAAGTGCTTTCCTTCTACATATTAATATCTGTGTATTATGAAGCAAGGATGTAACTATCATAGATACTATGATACTATGACAACAATAGTGTTGTTCTCTGCTTTTATGGCATAGTGGAAACTGCTATTAAGGTACAATTCTTGTCAATTGCTTTTTATTGCAAGTAGATTACCATCCTTATCTCACTGTATATCCATTCCCCTAACAGCTTCTGGCTGATGCAAGTGGATTCCTGCCAAAACAACAAGGATCATTGAGACCAGTCCACACTTAATACTATAATCAGGCATTTTACTCTGAAATGTGATTGCTACATTCCTCTTTATAATATTTTTCCTATTTAAACACACTCATCAGTAGTGCTCACCCAGAAATCCCTAAGTAGCTTAGCAAAACCCACTAATAAACAAATCAAAATAAAGTAAATCTATTTCAGTAACTCCGATCAATATCCTGGTACACAGCATTGCTCCGCGTAGGTCTGATTATTAAAAAAGAATACATTTTAAAATGAACTTTCTTGCTATTGTCACAATATCTTCAAGGGTCATAGATCATCCCCACGATTTCCACAGTTGTTATCAGATAATCAGAGAGAACTTAGTTCTATTAAGAGGCATGAGTTCCAATAATGCACATATATCTGGTAGTTTGCAGTGTGCATAACAACCTGCAAGACGCTGTTTGCCCCAACCTATGTGTGGAAATTTTGAAAGAAAACAAGGGCAATTTGGCATCTTCTTTAATGAATTGTTAGCCTTTTCTAGCCACCTTGTTTCCAAATTCAGATAATGGGAAATCACAATACAGTTATTACATTTCCTTATAATCTAATAACCCCATTAAAGAGTTGCATCTTTTGGGTGTTGCACTTAGTTTAAAAATTAACGATTACAAATCGCCAAGGTTACAGGAAACAGTGGTTGGGATTTTTGTTGACAGGTGTTGCACAAGCAACACTAATTACAACACAGAATATAAATGATAAAAAATATTGTCAGATTTTATCAGCCTCCTGCCTTTCAGGTTTTGTTTAAATTTCTTGTTGCTATAGAGGAGTCTAACAATTAAATATAGTAGTAATTTGTAATAGTTTTGAACCCCCACAATGATACAGAGTCCCTATAGTATATTCTGTTGTCAAGGAAACAAAATGTATCAACACTAAGTTGTCCATTCAAATAAAGAAAATACAAGGTACATCCATATTACATACATCAGTGTGTATGACATTCTGGGCCTAATTCACCATTGTGCGAAGTGAGCCGAAAGCTTCACAGCTCACTACGCACAATGGTGAATTAGGCCCTCT
>WMED01004981.1:0-14334 GCA_019650415.1 Pipa parva
TTATAATTGTATTGTTACATTGTACAGCGCTGTGTAACCTAGCGGAGCTTCTAAATAAAAACATACATACATACAAAAATGTCTGTTGCAGGATAAAGATTGTGTTTTGCCTTTGGTTGCCCTTTAATTTCTTCTAGGAAGAGAATAGAACGCTACAGGGGACAGGATTTTATTTGGGAGAGAGCAACAGTAAATGACATCATAATAAAATATAACAAAAAGATTCAATAACGCAATGAGTTGCCTCCAGAAGCAGCCTAACAGATATTTACTCTTCACCTCCTCTCTGTGGCCTCCAGTCACCCATCCATCAATGACGGGAGCCCAGCGATACTTTTTCATATATATCTTTATATATTCATAATATCGGCGCACATATTAATTATGATGTGTTTCAGTTTTTTTTTTATATTACGGAAGATTACATCCATCAAAAGAAATTAACATGTCAAACGCGGGCCAGATATGTGGCAGGCTATAGAAATTAATCTGCTGCTACTTCCAGTGGGATATCAAGCCCTTAAAGTGACAGCCTTGTAAAAATATTAATATTTCAGCTTGTCACGGCGATCTTTCTTGCGATGTGCTATTAACTCCTTAGTGGGGGTTGGTACAAGGTCCTATATCTGGTTTATGAGGAGTCTATGTAATCGGATTTGGTAATCAATGCTGTATGGGACAGTGCAGAGACATGGTTATAATTCTAATTAAAGGGCACATACCTATTCATTAGGATGCTGAGGATAAAATATATATACCAAACACAAATCCCAGTGGTTGGGTAGTATGTATTCAGCGTTCTTTCATGATGAGGTGACAAGGAATTTATATTGCACTCTAGTCTGGTGCCTGGCGCCTAAGCTTCTATGGTCCTGTCATTTTGTAGAATACGGATGGTTTCTCTTTAATGCCTCTGCCGCTGTCCCATGTGGTGTTACAATTCTGATGTCCCTCTATCTGTCCATTCCATTCTTCTGGGTTCTGTGTGCTGTTATAGTTAATTTGCCTTCAGCACCACTTCATCTAGCTCAGTGGTTCTCAACCTTGTTGAGACCGCGACCCCCTCTGACGTCACCGCGCAGCGCAGCGTGATGACGTTTCGGCCGACCGTCATCACGTACGCGCGTCACGTGGTGACATTCGGCCGAAATGTCATCACGCTGTGCGTCACGTGATGACGTTGCGGCCGAAACGTCATCACGTCGCGCGTCACGTGATGACGTTTACTGCCGACGTCACCCGCAGGAACCCTTATAAGAAGGGTTCCTGCAGGTGCTTACGGGTGTCGGCGCGGTTCTCGACCCCAGTGGGGCGGCCTCACGACCCCGGCAGGTTGAGAACCGCTGATCTAGCTACTGTCAGTGGGAAGTTTGACCCTCAGGGGCCAGTTCCCCTCCCAGCAATGGTTTAGTGGACTAGGAGGGTGGGGCAATGCGTGTCGTCAGCCGCATGATGGTGCACGTTACCATGTAAGGTTCCATGGACCAGCAACTGGGGACCCCTAGTTTAATCTGAAGGTTATGACCTGGGTGTTCCCTCACAGTAAAGTCCACATCCTCTTGCAGGGGTTAAAGGTGAAGATCTGAAGCTCCACATTTTACAATTAACTGGCACAAAGTACACTGTGCCAGTTCTTAAAGGCACATGATCATTATCTATGTAAATCATATATATAATGACATTAAGGTGCTTATTAATAAAAGTCAAAGATCTAAATTCACATTCATTTACCACTTCTCCATATATAAAGTACAGAAAATGCCTCAAATGCATTTCTAGTTACTATATATTCAATCTGTATTTCCAGAAACTCTACATAGAAAGTAAGATATTTAGTTTTAGGCCAACACTTCCTGTAAATGTTATATGTAAAGCACCATAGAAACCAAAGGAACTGGTGAAGTCTGTTAAAATTCATGAATTTAAAGATACATTTTTGCAAGTGCCCTATTTGAATAACTACTAATCCAAATGGGAATTTTTATTTATTTTTTTGGTGTAACTGGTCCTTTAAAGGGTATGAAAAGTATGTATAATACATTATTTATATCTGACATGTATACATATAGAATGTCAACTTAAACATTAAAATGTAAAAATGATTTTGGGATCAGTAGTATTTGCCTCTTGTTTATACAGCCCTGCTCCACCTCCCATTCTTTGTACAGGCTCTTCCTGTAGAGTGCAGATAAGCCCCGCCCCAAGTGACATCACTCAATATTCAGACAGCATGTTCTTGTGTGGTATCCCTTTCCTTCCTCCTTATGTAAAGCATGTTCCTATCCCTGAGCACGTGCAGATGAAAGTCAGAGAAAGAAGGAGATGTGGCTACACACAGTAGGGAACTGGTTGAAAGGGAGAGAGGAAGTATGGGACAGGAGGGAGTGTGGCTACACACAGCAGGGAACTGGTTGAGAGGGAGAGCGGAAGTCAGGGAAAGGAGGGAGTGTGGCTACACACAGTAGGAACTGGTTGAGAGGGAGAGAGGAAGTCAGGGAAAGGAGGGGGTGTGGCTATACACAGCAGGGAACTGGAAAAGATGAAGAGAGTAAGTCAGGGAAAGGAGGGGGCGTGGCTACACAGGGAACTGGTTGAGAGGGAGAGAGGAAGTCAGGGAAAGGAGGGGGTGTGGCTACACACAGCAGGGAACTGGTTGAGAGGGAGAGAGGAAGTCAAGGAGAGGAGGGGGTGTTGCTACACACAGCAGGGAACTAGTTGAGAGGGAGAGAGCAGTTACAGGGAAATATTGAGCTTTGCTGAGTAAGAGGCGAGTCAGGAGTTTCTTAATCTATATCGCTTGACAATAGGTAAATGGGCTATATTTATAGACAGGGTTTACTTACACTTTAAGTCAGGGATTTGACTGACATGTTTGGAAATTCTGAGTAACCTATCAGAAACTTGGCAGGGGTGCAGTCTCCAATAGTTACCGCCCACCTGCTCCTTCCCTAACATAAGATGTAATGCAAAAATAAGCATTTAGCAGTAGCAATTAGACGGTCAACAATGCCGGACTAGACTGTTCCTTTAACCTTCGTCCACCTGCCCATTATCTACGCTAGCATGGTGGTCAACTGGTGGGTGGCATGGGGGCAGGGTTATTGTATTAAAAGTGTACAGTGTATTTCATGAAAAACACCAGCAATTAGATGATTAGCCAACCACATGGAAAGCACTAAAGACTGCTGTGTGCCCCAGACAACAAGTGTTAAAGGTACAGTAACCTGAAAAATAAAAACGCCCCATGAGCATATATACACTTTATATAGCACTTCTTAAATGTTGTAAAAGTTATTTTAGAAACTATGATGTTATATTTATCAAAAAAAAAAAAATCTAGTTTCACTCGGATGGTTCTTCAGAAGCTGCTCACAATTGTAAATATATTATCAAAAAGGTAACTGAAAACAATAGCAATGGATGGGGATCTGCTGATTCAGCAAAATAAGTTAGCCGCAATCAGCAAAGTGAAAACCAGAAACCAAAAATAAATAAATAAGGAATTAAACTTCTAAAATTAAGTTTTCACAAAAGTTGTCTCTTGTGTTACTAGTTCTTAAGATCAGTTCAGCTGAGACCTACCGGTAGTAATCTAAACGTGCATGAATTTTTTTATCATCAATGTACTGTGGGAACCATCGCTCTAAAACTGTATGAACCAGCCGAGATAACGTGCCACAAGGCTTTCTTATGGAATCATATATATTGGCCATATTTACTAAAATCGGAAACCATACTAAAACTATTTTTGACCGTTATCGCCATTATTTTGGGGGATTTGGGTCATTTCTGGGGTAGGAATTTATCAAGCAGTGCTTTTTATTTCATTATGGCGAAGTTACATTGTAAATCTATCGATATCGTTAACGAAATATAGCAATGATTGATTTAAGTGTAAATTTATTTGTAAATGTTAACTTTTCAGTATCTATATTGATATCTACGCCATAACTAAAATCACACTCGTTGCCCATTGACAATAATGAGTAATGCCACCCAGAGAGCGGCGAAATGTAGCTGAAACTAACTGGAAAACCAAACGCCTACTTTAGTAAATAGGATAAAATTATTATTTTAGTTATCTTAATCATAATTGATATCGATATTATCTGGTGGTAACAATATACAACAAAGACCAGTGCCAAAAGCCACAAAGGGGCATAGTAAATATGAGAAGAGATCGAAGTCGGTAAAAAAAAAAAAAAAAAAAAAAACTATTTAGTATTCAATTTCAAAACAAAAAATCAATTCAACTTTAGTAAATATGCCCAGTTGTCTGCTGGGATATCAAACCACAAATGTCTCAAACAACCCAAAAATTCCCTAATATACAACCATGCAAGGCTAAATCACTTCTGCTGTATTAATATGGACTGTAAACGAGAATTGAGACAGTGCCATTTTGTTGACAGAGGCCTTTATTAATAAAAAAAAAATATATGTTGTGAAGCTGGAGAATGGTTACCAGTTTCTCAGACTGAAAATATGAACGGAAGCAGAGTCACCAGTGAAGATTAATAAGAGCGCTCATAGAAACTGCATTGTCATTTCTTTAGCATTAAATAAATCACTTTGATGTGCCGGAAGGATATTTTCCCCCTTTAGAATTAATGATATCTGACAGGCATGATGATCGGTGCAGCGTTTTTGCAAAGGTGGAGTATATAATAACTGCTGGGAGTCCAGCCACATCCTGCAGTGTCTGCAAATTACTCCCGAGTTTTGAGCTCCGGATGGGGCTGCTAAATTATTTATCCGCTGGAAGGATTACGCAGAGCTATCTGTTCCTATCAGTCAGACCTGATCAATCCGATACTTACTCCTAGGTCACACCTGAAATTTATGTTGTATGCATCCGGAGCTCAGCAGGTGGTAGCATGGGTTCCTCGGCTTCGGTACTTGGCTAAGTTTCCTTTAAGAACTCTGGTTTCCTCCAACAGATCCAAAAACATATTTGGTCAGTGGCGGTGAACCTTTTCAGCACAGAGTGTCAAATGATGACACTCATCAGCTCCTTCCCCTGCAGTGCAGGCGCTGATGAGTGTCGTCATCACGCCTGTGTCGGAGATGACGTCTACACGACGGCTCTAACAGCAGATTCTCCCAGCAAGCGAGTGCTCCTTCACTGTAGGCTGTGGGGGTCTGATCTGGTAACTGTCAGGCCTATACTAAAGGAGCGCTCACTCACTGGGACAGCTGCTAGAGCAGTGATGGCGATGGCGCATGTGCCCTCTCTGGCACACGTGCCACCATTGTACTGGGTTAATTGAAGCCTGATTAAATTGGCTCTAGTTTTAGTCTATATGCAAATGATTGTATAGAGAAACTAGATTGTAAGCTCCCAAGATTCAATATGCTCCACCCCCTGCCAATTCTTTTGACTGGTCACCAAACATCACTTCCTTACTTGCCCACTGCGCTCATGTGTGACCATGCACATATTCTGTGTACAGGTAAGTTAGATTGGAGAGCACGCTCCTTCCTCAGCTTTCTGTGTCAAGGAGGTCTCTGGATCTCTGGTGTCCCAGGGGCCACAGATGGCAGCCTTAGGGTTCATGTGTTTGACACCCCTGGGTCAATCTCTGTAAAGCGCTCCAGAAGACGTAGAGGCTAAATAAATATGAACAATAAATAAACAATCTCTGCTTCCTTCCCTTGTGGCCAGAAGCACTGGTGAATCACACCGCTGACGATCTGCACACTATTTCACAAACAGGCTCATATTAAACCTATAATTACTTCATATTTCCATAACCAGAAGAAATAGCGCTTAGCAAGGAATTTGGAGATAATTTTGCTGAAGTTGAACGCACTGTGTTTAAATAAATAACAAAAAGCAATGCACTGTGTGAACATGAATAAAGTTATAATAAAGTTGTTTTCAGGTTATGTTGGCCATACTAAAATGACAAGTGTAAATGGTATTTTAAAATCCATGATGGCTATAGACATATGCTGAAATCATTATTCAAGACGTATAGGACCTTAAAGTGTTAAAGGAGAATGAAAGGGCTCATTAGGAATAGGATTTTTAAGTAGGGAGGGGGAAATACTTACCAGTAGGGGTTTTAGGCTCCAGCACTGCCTCCTGCTCTCAATACTGTGCCAATCTATTCTGCTCTGCGCACCGCTGCAATCCACTTCCCTTCCTGCTTCTTGTTTGTTTTTTGGTAAATTAAGCAAGCGCAGATGCTGTTTTATGTCACATTTCTGCATTTGCGCTTGCTCAACTCACTTCAACAGGAAGCAGGAAAAGTGTAAAAATCAGGAAGGAATGGGCAAACAATGGTCAGCTTGGTCTGAATTAAGCATTGGTCGCTATGTGTGGCACAAGAAAAAACATTTGTTCAATCAAAGACTGGATATATACTGATCAAGCTAGTTTGAAAGTCTGGTTATTGTTGACATGCGTAGGCCCATCACCCACCAAGCAGGCTTCTCTATTGTTACACTTTTTTGGCGGCCCAAACAATACATTTTATATTTGAACAACCCCTTATACTATTGACTGAGACTGGGGGGCAGCAGGAAGAATTTTAAGGAACGAACCTATTTTCTTGCTCTTCTCCTCACTGCGGTTGTGGGCGATTATAGGGGAGTAGATGAAAGGGCTCTTGGTCGAGAGCTTCTGACCCAGCAGATTTTTAACCTTTTGTGGTCTCAGGATGACAGGGAGGTTGAGGAGCTTGACAGACCTGGAGATTAAAGGAGACATAATTCTACAATGTAATTACAAATAAGGTGATGTATTAGCTAACACTACATGGCAGATTTATCAATTATCGAATGGTGAAGTTATAATGCCTTCTGTTCATGAAATAACGGGATGAGTTTTATCGACTTTTTAATGCCAGTTTACCCCCAGCGTCAAAACGCCTCTTCTACCATTGCCCCTAGGAAAAACATAGCAGAGCACTGTCTATTGCAAACACAAGGGGGTCTGTCAATCAAGGAGGAGGGGAGAAGCAGACTACCTTATTATTACAGTGATACTCATTGTAGCATAATAATAATTGTTATTCTGCTCCAGGAAGCTGATTGCAAACTGCCCCTTTAATACAGAACCCAATAGCAAAGTTTGTGTAGTTTAAAATAATCCGCTAACTAGTGGGGTCCCCCGTCCTATGCATGCTGATGCTGCAATGCTGAAATGTTATTGTGATCTTTATCTTATTATGGATATAAGCTATTCTGCAGAGGCAGCATGATTCACCAGCTGTATAGGTGCATCGTTCCGCATTGCTTAGCATGGCCCCAGGCCTTAGAGCTGATTTAGAGAGAGTGATTAACGGAGACAGTCTGGGCGTTGTATTTTTTTAATTTTTTTTACAAGCTGATAATCACAACATTTGCGCAGTTTTTTCGTACATCTAAGTGCAGGCTGCAAGAATGTAACAATTTTAAAATGTTATAAAAACTGTGCTCTGGATGAAAGAGGTAACAACAAGCTAAAATAATGATTTAGGTCAGTGGTGGCGAACCTTTTTGGTACAGAATGCCAATTGATGATGTCACTCATAAGGGTCTTCCCCTGCAGTGCAGGTGCTGATGAGTGATGTCATCACGCCTACATTGGGGTTGATGTCTAGCCGCGGCTCCAACAGCAGCTCCTCCAGGCGAGCGAGTGAGCGGACCTGAAAACTGTCAGGACTATACTAAAGTATCACTCACTGACTGGGATAGCTGTTGAAGCCGCGGTGGCGACAGTGTATGTGCCCTCTCTCACACGTGTACTATAGATTCGCTATCGCTGGTTTAGGTATTAGGAGGAAAATGAAAAAATATGAACAACATATTAGAAAAACTGCTTTTTCTGTTTGTTTTTTTTTAAGATATGGTTAGATTTAAACCCTAAAACAGTGACAATACCAAAGAAAATATCATTGGATTAAGAGATTTCCCTACAGCATTACTCCATGCTTTGTAATGGTCTAATGACAAGATGATTAAACTTTCTGTAAATGGGAAATGTCAGGAAGACGGGGTAGGTTGATAACACGGAAAGAAAGAAATGGCTGGAAGTGGCATTTTGCTGAGTACAGAAAAAAAAAAAAATCAGACAAAATTAAAGGACCCAAAAGATCTTAAATATTTCAAACATCAGTGTATGACAGCCGAGGGACTTTAATCTACTGTCGTATATTTCTATGGATAGTTAATGCTAACATTCACGAATAAATTCTCAAGGACACAGCAAGAGGTCAGCAGTACATTATATGCAGGAATGAAGCCAACATCTATTTTTATACAGAATTAAAAGACCACTGAAAAAATCAGATTATCTATAAAATGAGATCCCAGAATCCTTAGTGCCAGCGGCCATAAAAATACGTTCAAAAGTAGCAAGGGCTGTGTTTGTAGTATTACTCCATGTTTGGTTTACTCCTAAACCGCCATTGTTGAGACCGCAATTCATTTAATGAGTGCTCGAAAGACATGGATGTTTATACTGGTTCCCTAGGTGATTTTCTCCGATTCATCGGTTTTTAAGGGTTACAGTTTAGCTTTGTTTGTACTTTGCCATTTATTCTAGTAGAAAAATGACATTTTCCAAATGCTCAGGTAGTAAGCTTACTACTATGTTTACGGACTGCATTGTGTTTATTTTTTGCTTTGGATGGAACAAGTGCGGTAATACTAAACCGGATCCCCACAGTAGACGTTAAAAAAACGAGCAAATGTATCCCAATAATAACGGATATGCTGAAAGTACAGGGTCTACCCATCTATATTAAGAAGCAGCAAATCAATACCTCTAGGCTGTAGCACTATCTGATAGAACTGCTGGTATCTCACAGCAGCCATGTTGGATCCACATTAATATGTGAATGTGAATCCATTACTATCTTCAAAACTAAATTGAAATCTTACCTCTTGAAGCACTACCACTCGTTTTCATGTCTATATTTTATCTCTGAGCAATGATTTATTCTATTTTGTATTTATTTTCTTATTTAATTGGTACTTATAGGCTGATGAACTGACATTTATGCTACTGTACTTGTTGCTCCCGTTTATGTAAGTCTTCCTCCTATTTAGATTGTAAGCTCTATGGGGCAGGGACTTCTTATCCTCTTGTTTCAGTCATGGCCTGGCACTTAGTGGGTAATTCACCATAGTGCGAAGTGAGCTCCAGATCCTTCACATCACTTCGCACACACTGTTATGCGCTCACTGATGTCCTGCACGCTGACATCAGCGAACGCTTTAAAGGGATTCCAGTCTCGGCGAGGCAACTTGGTATATATACCCTGACACATCATCACACATATTGTTTGACTGGTTGGGGAATATCACATGGCCCATTAAACTGTAAATATCTATGAGGAATGCACTCAATTCTGGGTTTAACACATGTTCAGTAGTTGTCAGTGCCCTGGACATCAGCTTTCTTAGCAGGGGGTGTAGTTGAATTGCTAGAAAGGCTGATTTGCATTAGTGAAATCAATTTGCATTACTTGGCGTTGCAACCTTACCTAACAATGGGGAGTTTAGTGAAAGGGACAGCGGGTAAAACTAGGCCCTCCGGTAGTGTAATGGTCTCCATTGTCCCGGGGCATTTAGAAGTGTAGCTCTCCAGACTCTGTGCCACATCTTTCTTTTCTGTAAAAGAAATGAAAAAGGCCATAATCAAGAGAAAGGAACAATTACAGGCCCATGTTAAACATACAATAACAAACTGATAACATATGACATAAGAGAGATGACCATTTTATATACCCCATAGCTGTTGCTACCATTGTACCATGTCAGGAGCACACTGGCTGTTTTGTAGCTGAGCTGTTCTTAATGACACTCATTACTGTCTATGGGAAAAACAAAATAGCCCATGTATATTATCCCACAGGAAACATTAGATACAATCTTTCCAGCTCATCTACAAAACAATCAATAGTCCATGGCTTGGAGCAGCAGTGCTTAATTTAAAAAAAAAAAAAAATAATAATTATCATCTAATCTTCATTGTAAGAAATTAAAAGCATCATATTGGCCTTGAAAAAGAAAAAAGCTACAAAGCATTCGGATATTACTTAACCGCTGCGCTTACTAATATGAGCAATGTGTTTGGGTGAGGCTGGGGCCAGACTAGTGCACTTGTGCGCTGCGCATTTAGAAAAGCACGTCCCAAAAATATGCCAGCAAATTCAGGCTGGGGTATCTTCAGGACACGCTTTTCTACTGTATTCACCCTATGCGGTGTGGCCGCTCCTTTAGCGCTTCCTGTTACTTCTATGATGTTGTATTCTTCGCGTCGCGTCCATACGCTCCCTAGAAACGCGTCCCAAAGGCTTTCTGGTGCATAATCACACCAGCTAAATACAAGGCTTGTGTCTCCAAATTTGAAAAAATTAAAACAGCGCTCAGTTTTACGGTTAGATATAAGAACATTATTTTATTTTTTTCTTCTTTTGTATTTGTTTAGTCACATTTATGTATAAATAAGTTTTGAAAGACAAAGGAATAGAACCAACCTGCAACCACTCACACTATTAAAATACTTAGAGCTGTATCCCGTACCAGGTTATCTCTTAGACCAGGGGTCAGCAATCTTCTCCGAGGAGGGAACCAGTTCTCTCCCTCCTCCACCTCTGCAAATTGATCGGGAGCCGTACAGAGGGAGGAGCTTGTGGGGTCCCAATAACATGACCTTTGACGTCCCATCACAAGAGACGTCAAAGGCCGGGGGCAGGTGGGCAGCTCAATCGGAGCCGCACGCCGCAGCAAAAGAGCCAAATGTAGCTCGCGAGCCGCGGTTTGCCAACCGCTGTCTTAGACCAATCACTGGGGACAAAACCAGTTAGATCAACAGAGCATGAGAGCAAACTGTATCAAATCAAGACATACAAACTAACCAACCAAAGCACTACAACACGCACAGAGCCTAACCAATCAAGACATTAAAAAATTTTAATTTTAAAATTGACCAATCAAAGTGAAAGATTAGATCAAGGCTAGACCTACCTGTAACCAAGCAGTAGCAGAAAGTTCTCCATTTTATTTAGCCACCAGTAATCATAAATGGTTTACATCTTACCGTACACGAAGTACAGATTTACTCTAGAATCAGTTGAAATAACTTACAACGTAAAATGACAAACCACATATTTCTAGTTTGTTCTTCATTCATAAGAAGATCAATAAGGTTGAGAAAGAATGACCAGCTATAAGATCCTCTGCGTATAGTCCACAAAATAGCACGAGAGGGTAGTTACATATGGGGTGAATGGAGGCTGGTTTTTGGCCAGGTTGCACAAGGTTGGCAACCTGGTTTATATCATTCCTTGAGTATGATGATCCAGCAATTTAAGGTTACACAGATAGCATCCTTGACACATTGGTGGTTCAGTGGTAGAATTCTCGCCTGTCTTACTCCACCGCTAACACACTTATGCACGCTCTCATCCTATCCTGCTTGGACTACTGCAATGTTCTTCTATCTGGCATTTCAGCTTCCCACCACACTCCACTCAAGTCTATTCTAAATTCTGCTACCAGAATTCTCTCCCTCTCCCCCACAGAGGAGACAGCATACTCCCAATCCCTCTCTGCAACTTGGCTCCCCGTAAGCAAACAAATCATTTACAGTGTTTTTGTTTTGACACTCATGGCACTTCACTCTGCTGCCCGTCCCTTCATTTCCTCACTCCTATGCTCATGAATTCATGCATTCTTTAATGTTAAGTCAACTGTGCTCCTCTCAAAACAACCAGCTTTGTATGCCACACACCAATACTACCCTTTCTCAACTTAATCCCTTTTTTCTTTCAGCCCCACACATCCAGAATTCTTTAACCCTTTATCTCTCTGCACTTCTAAAACCAAACTGAAGTACTACCTTATGGAGCACTAGCATTGATTTTTATGTATACATTACATTTTATCCTTACTTATTTATGTTTAGTATATGAATTTATTGACCAGTGCTTCAGCTTTTATTATGCTTCTATCTGTGCAAGCAAGTTTTCTTCCCATTTAGGCTGTAAGCTTTACAGGGCAGGGACCTCCAACCTCTTGTGTGAACCACAACCTGGCACTTACACAGAAGTATCTTTGTGATATTATACTTGTAGAATGCAATGGGCTTTTTCTCATGTCTGTATTATATTTGTATTGCTGAATTGTAGAGCACTGCGTACATTTGTGGCGCTTTATAAATAAAATTATACCTACTTGCTGGGGGAAAGGGGTAGGTTTGAGAATTTCTAGGAATTTTTCTAGGAATTTGTAGCACAGTGGTGAATACTAAGCTAAAAAAGAAAAGTTAAGGCTCACCAAAAGCAATGAAAGAATCCAACTGGAAAGGAACTTCATACAGGTTACTTATATATAAGCCAACAAAGAAACAAGTTACAAGTTTCAATGAATGATCTAAAATAGTAACATTTTACCTGCTGACCCCTGTTGGTGGGAGGGTACCACTGATCTGCATTTTTATATTACTGGATGCTGGCTCTAAACCCAAACTACTTTACAGCAAGGTCCATATCTGTACATCCAAGAGTGCAGAGGACATAAACTGTAATATCTTCCATTGTGTCAATTGCAAGGTGCAACATATCAGACATATGTTTAGCTCAAGTTGATTTTTATTTTTTTTTTTAAATAAAGATCTAGAGAGCCTTGATACAAATGCTACAACTAAATGTGGAAGAAATGGAATGAGCAGTTTAAGATACTGTATATAAATACAAATAAAGAAAATATACCCAGGCTGCTTTTAATTTTCCATTCGTCCATCTAGAAACGCGTCATTATAAAGCACATTAATGCAGAGAGTCTCGGTTTCAGGAGACCATGGGGGGTGAAGAACCAGGGGAGCAGTAGAAGAAGGTTAGCAATTATTTTTCTCGAGAAGAGTTTCGGTATTTGCTTTAAAGCGGGTACATTTTATGTTAAAGCAAAGAGAACACCTTGGAATGCAACTCACCAAAAGGGAATTATTATTTTACTGCAACTCTTTACTATTTTGTAAAATTCCCATAAAAATCAGAATGGGATTCTGAATGAGGTCTCGTACACACTACAGAGATTCTACTGTATATTTGTGAGTGCTTGAGTCAATAGGACTCCATCTGATGAATGGTGCCTTAACAACTGAAATGATATAAGGGGAATGATGTCAAATGGCATTAAAATAAAAACGGACACAAAAAACTTCCGCGTCCATTTATATGAATATATTATTTAGTTTTGGTCCATTTTTTGCCCTGGTTACATCTTTTTTTTTTTATTATCATCAATGCAAAAACTCCGTATTTAAGACCAAGCATAACTGATATATGAAGTTTCTAACATTTTTAAGATGTATTTTAAGTAGTAAAATCAAAACCTCCCTGAAGAGCGGAGATAGAGAAACAGTCATGCATTTGGGTAAAAATATTAGCAAATCCTATTTTTTTACTTTTCGTAACGAATGAGCATTATTAGAAAAAAAAGGAAGAAGCAAACTTGATAACTTTATTTTATTTATTTTTTACACAATCATTTTTTGAGATTTTTTTGGAAATATTTAGGCCACAGTACTTATACATTTAATAAGCATAATGTAATTGACATAGCAACCCAATACACCTAACAAACCTTAAGCTAACCGACAACCAATCAGTTTCCCTATAGCTCAGGTGCCGTATATTCAATTGTCAGCTCTCTGGATCAAAGAGAGAAACCCATAAAAGCAAGGTGACAATATCAATTTTGCACACATGGCAAGAAGGAGCTGTTGCAGTGCTGATGGGCAGCAATATATTTAAGTGCTATAAATAGATATTATGGTAAGCTCATGATGAATAATTGTATATAAATTGGCTGATCCAGCAAAGACCTTGCAATGGATATAACAGTTCTTCTATGTAACCAGCTTCTATTTTTAGCTGTGATGGAACATTAAAACTGGTCATTAAACAGCTTGCATTTAATTTCCCTTAAATAGAAACCCATCCCGACTGATAACACTGGCAATCATTCCGAGCCGCCTTTGACTTTATTCTTGGAAGACTGTTTTATGGCCTTCGCCAGCCGGTCACGTGACACTTTTCTGCGTTCAGTCTTTTAAATCAATTCTGCCCATTACATTTTGAAAGGTTGTCCTTGAGAGCAAGTCCTTTTGGTTGTCTTCCAAATGATATTTTTAGGCACTATTAATCCAGTGATGGTATGCACGCCAATTAATTTTTTTTTTTTTGGACACAACTTTCTAAAAATGTTTTATTCTTGCATACATTTAAGAGTTTGTCATTTAAAGGCACACCAACTATTTTTAGATTTTTAATATATATAAATATATATATACAGAGAGAGAGAGAGAGAGAGAGAGAGAGAGAGAGAGAGAGAGAG